>SMSQ01000307.1:6305-17996 GCA_019453375.1 Ctenoplectra terminalis
AAAAAAAAAAAAAAAAAAAAAAAGTAACTAAATGACGAGCTGCTAACCACCACAAACTCGGAAAATGTGGAAACAAAGGACATGATTCAATTTCTTACAATGCACTGTGGAAAGAAGACGTACGACGAGTCGAAATATTTATTCTGTTCAAAAAAAAGTTTCTTGGAATTATTTTTTGTTATTATTGCTGGAAACGAAAACAGTGAGAGGGAAAAATCCGTACATGACAAAGGGAGACTCCCATAAATAATCTCAGCACGAGGTGCGCAAAAGCTCCAACGACTGATTTATAACAGGGCCTGACAGAAAACAGACGGACCCTCGGCTCTCGGCAACACCAACCGATCTTTGGGCAAAAACGGCCAGAGGACACTCGCCATTCGATCACCGTGCCGAACAGTCGACCACCAAACGTTTTCAGATTTTAATAAAATATACTCATCTAAGAGGACTCGTCGCTATCGCGTATTTTAATTAGTAAAGAACCATTTCTTACAAATCAGAAGTGGGATCGGAGTCGCGTATCGCGTATTCACGGAGTGAAGTGTGACGTGCACAAGAAACAAGTGACTAGTTTGTGTTTATCGATTTTGTGAGTGTGGTGTGATAAACCAAGAAAGAGAAGTGCAACATGGGCCACCACAATTCGCGACGCGATAGTCCGGATTCGGGAAGGTCGAATAAAAGGCGGAAGGATTCTCGCAGTTCGTCCGTCGAAACTCGACAATAGGAGCGAATCGAGCAGCTGGAGAAGATGGTGCAGGAAATGCAACGCGCTCGATCGTCGGCCGAATATCGAGGCAGGCGATGAACACATGATTCCTGTCTTTGACCCCTCGCAGGACGATCTGACAGTGGAACGATGGGTAGAATACGTGGATGAACTGGCGCGACAGTACGAGTGGGATCAGCGATCCGTAATGAGACTCGTAGCGGGACGATTACGAGGCCATGCTCGTACGTGGTATGAGATCACCCAAGAGATCACGACCATGTGGGAGGATACCAAGGAAGCCCCCCCATTTGGCTTTTCCGTAAGTCGGTACCATTTAATAAATTATTCAGGGACGCGGCGAACTATGAAGCGAGTCCGGGGCAATCGTTAGGCGATTACTGTTTCGAAAAATTAAATAAATTACAGATTGTTGAAAACCGCCATTCCTGATCGTCACGTGATCGACCTTGTCATCGGAGGAATCCAAAATGATAATATTGCACGGACCATAAGGTCAGCCCAACACGCGGACGCTAATTCGCTATATGCGTTCATGAACACCATGGGTACAATGCCGGTAAGAAATGCGGGTCCGAGAACCGATACCAACTATAAGGGGCGCGAACACCTGACAAGGCCGGGACCGTCGGATCTACTGCCAAAACGGGAGCGAAGCGAAAGCAGACAACAAGCAACGCGCCCGATGACCTGCTTTAATTGTAATAAAGCCGGGCACATAGCAAAGAATTGTCCTAAATCACGGGTTCAATGTACCAGCTGCCGACGGATGGGACACGCGAACGATAAATACCCGTTTACAAGGAACACGTGCACAATAGCTGCGTCTGTCGGTCCCAAACCAAACATGTACGAACAGGACGTCTATATTAGGAACCATAAAATGAAAGGAGTCATCGATACCGGTAGCGCATGCACGATTATTCGGTCGTCCCTAATAAAGCAATTTGGGATAAGTGCACGCACCAGCACAAATGTCGTCTTAAAGGGGTTCTCAGGACATACGATCCATTCAAACAGAACGATATGCACAAAATTACGGGTACAAAATATAATCGCGGAAGTAGACGTTTTGATCGTGCCAGACGAATACTTAGCACGCGATATAATAGTGGGAAGAGACTTTCTAGACCAAGACCTAATTGTAATGACTAAGACGCAAAAGCGATTAGTATTCAAAACAATTGAAGGCGCGGTGGACGTCTTCGAGGTGGTCGAGGAGAAAGAAAGGGCCGAGGGACTGGACTTATGGTATATCACCGCGGAGGAAAAGTCGGACAGCGTAAAGCTTATGGATGAATTCACCGATAGGTTCTCGCGGTCTGTGGAAAGTTTAGGAAAAACCAGCACGGCGTACCTGACCATAAAGTGTATGACGGACACACCGGTAACGTATCAACCATATCGTATGGCCGAATCGGAGAAGGTAATACTCAGACGGATGATAGCAGAATTATTAGATAATCAAATAATCCGAAGCTCGTATTCGCCATATGCAAACCCGGTCATTTTAATAAAGAAGAAGACGGGAGACTACCACATGTGCATAGACTGCCGAAAATTGAATGCAGTGACTATCAAGAACAAATACCCACTACCCTTGATTGATGACCAGCTGGATCGACTTAGGGGAAACCGTTATTTTACAGCTTTAGATTTAGCTTTCGGGTACTACCAAGTCCCGGTAGAAGAAGCATCCATACCGAAGACCGCATTCATCACACCCCGAAGGACATTACGAGTTCCTGAGAATGCCCTTCGGCCTCACCAACGCCCCTGCTGTTTTCCAACGGCTAATGGACGCGGTCCTAGGACCATTAAAAAACACCGTCGCATACCCGTATTTAAACGACATTATAGTTCCGTCAAAAAGCGTCCAAGAGGGCTTGCGATATCTGCGATGGGTTTTGGAAAAGTTCCGGGAGCATAACCTTACACCGAAGGTAAGCAAATGTTCCTTCTTTAAATCACGGATCGACTACCTGGGAAGGGAGGTTAGCCATGGAGGAATCAGGCCCGGCAAATAAAAGGTTAGGGCTCTAGTACAAATGCCAGTTCCAACGACAGTAAAACAAATTACACTTCCTAGGCTTAGCGAGCTATTTTAGAAAATTTATTCCGGGGTACGCGACTCTCGTAGAACCGCTTACGAGACTTACCCGAAAATACGAACCATGGGCCTGGAATGACTCGCAACAATGTTCGTTCCAAGACGTGAAGGATAAATTGGTGACTCGACCTATTCTCGCAATTTTTAATTCGACATTGGCCACCGAATTACACACCGGTGCCCGCTCATTGGGTATAGGAGCCATGTTAATACAGCACGCGGGTAACGGGCAGAGAGTAGTTACCGGGTACTATAGAAAACAAACCACACCAGATCAAAGATGCTACCACTCGTACGAGCTAGAGACAATGGCGGTAGTATTAGTGTTACGACACTTCCGCGTGTATTTACTAAATCTGAATTTCAAAGTCGTCACCGATTGCAATGCGCAGCTCTTGCCACGACCACGGCGGGAAAAGAACCGGCACGTTGGGACGACGATGTTAAAAAGGTTCAGAGCGCATTGAACACGTGCATGAACAAGGGAATTGGTACGACACCCGTCAACGCGCTCATCGGACGCACCCCGAAGAGCCCAGCTGAGGGATGGTTGCTGAATACGGTACAAGAGGAGATACACACAATGTATGTCTTGAGCTTGCAGAGAAACTTTTCTACCAAGGACAAACATTATACATTGATAATTTTTACACGAGTTATGAGTTAGCGATATCACGCCTAAACCGCAAGACCGATGTAGTGGGAACCTTTATGAATAACATAAAATTCCTTCCAAAAGATATTCTTCATTGCAAACTAAGAAAAGGGGAGATGGCATCCAAAGAAGATGATAACGGGATTGTCATACTCAAATGGAGAGATACGCGGGACGTGAGAATTTAATCAACAAAACACGCTCCTATCATGGTACCAAGAACAAAAAAAAATCTTAGCATTCGTGCTGTTTCTCCAAGCCGGCAGACATCTGCAACACTGAAACCACTAGCTGTTGTTGAATATAATGCAGGAAAGTGTGGTATAAATTATTCCGACCAAATGGTTTCTTATGCCACCACAATTATAAAAGGAATCAAATGGTATCGAAAGCTTGGCATTCNACCGGTGCCCGCTCATTGGGTATAGGAGCCATGTTAATACAGCACGCGGGTAACGGGCAGAGAGTAGTTACCGGGTACTATAGAAAACAAACCACACCAGATCAAAGATGCTACCACTCGTACGAGCTAGAGACAATGGCGGTAGTATTAGTGTTACGACACTTCCGCGTGTATTTACTAAATCTGAATTTCAAAGTCGTCATCGATTGCAATGCGCAGCTCTTGCCACGACCACGGCGGGAAAAGAACCGGCACGTTGGGACGACGATGTTAAAAAGGTTCAGAGCGCATTGAACACGTGCATGAACAAGGGAATTGGTACAACACCCGTCAACGCGCTCATCGGATGCACCCCGAAGAGCCCAGCTGAGGGATGGTTGCTGAATACGGTACAAGAGGAGATACACACAATGTATGTCTTGAGCTTGCAGAGAAACTTTTCTACCAAGGACAAACATTATACATTGATAATTTTTACACGAGTTATGAGTTAGCGATATCACGCCTAAACCGCAAGACCCATGTAGTGGGAATCTTTATGAATAACATAAAATTCCTTCCAAAAGATATTCTTCATTGCAAACTAAGAAAAGGGGAGATGGCATCCAAAGAAGATGATAACGGGATTGTCATACTCAAATGGAGAGATACGCGGGACGTGAGAATTTAATCAACAAAACACGCTCCTATCATGGTACCAAGAACAAAAAAAAATCTTAGCATTCGTGCTGTTTCTCCAAGCCGGCAGACATCTGCAACACTGAAACCACTAGCTGTTGTTGAATATAATGCAGGAAAGTGTGGTATAAATTATTCCGACCAAATGGTTTCTTATGCCACCACAATTATAAAAGGAATCAAATGGTATCGAAAGCTTGGCATTCACCTCCTTCTGGGAATTTCTGTTGTAAACGCTTTGATGGTTTACAAAATTGCAACAAAGAAGAATGTAAACATTAGAAGATTTAGAGAGTTATTAGCTGCAAAATTATTAGGGTTGACTGAAAATACAACAAATCCTTGTCTTCGTCGGAGTCAGCATAATATCGCCGTTCGGAAAAATGATTCCGAAGGAAGCATTAAACGCGCATGCAAATAATATTATGCCGATCAAAGACACGAGAGAATTTAAAGAAAACAACAACTTATTGTCCAAGTTGTCCCAACCAATCCCAGCTTTGTATAGAATGCTTTAAAGTTTTACATTCTAAATAATTTTCTTAATAAACCATTTTCATATTACTTTTATAACAATTCAATATTTTTGTTACTTCCTCTGAAATATATTTGCAAATACATACGAATATCCTTCGCAAGTAGTCAAATAAGCGTCACCACAATACGGGTGACGCCCGATCAGAAACTTCGCTGTTACCCGAATATGGGTGACGTGGCAGTCAACGTGTTAAGGAAATATGGATATAATGGAAGAGTCGCCAGGAAGAAGCTATACATTAGTGAACCAAATAGACGAAAACGTTTACAATTTGCAAATGAATATATAAAATGGACATATGAATCGTGGAAGCGGGTTATTTTTTGCGATGAGAGTAAATTTAATGTCTTTCAATCTGATGGTAGGCAAATTGTATGGCGGAAACCAAATACTAGCCTCGAGAAATCAAATCTGCAGCCTACAGTGAAATATGGCGGTGGGCACGTTATGGTCTGGGGATGTTTTTCCGCCAATGCAATTGGAAATTTGCACATTATTGATAGAATTATGGATAAGCATAAGTACATAAATATTTTAAAAGAAAATTTACATGTTACTGCAAATCGCTTGGGAATTCCTAATGATTTCATTTTCTATCAAGATAATGATCCAAAGCATAAAGCTCTCATAACTCGAAAATGGCTATCGTATAACTGCCCGAAAATAATGGAAACGCCTCCACAAAGCCCAGACATTAACCCCATAGAAAATTTATGGACAGAGCTAAAAGCTAGAATGCGGAAATACGAAATAAGTAACGTGGACCAACTCAAAAAAACATTAAACCTGGATTTTTTGCTTTTCCTTGTTAATTTTATAATTTATTCAAACAACTAATTTTGTGTTTCATTATATCTATAGTAAAGATTTTCAAGAATATGTATAAATTCATTGTTTATAAAAAACTAGTTAATAAACTACAATTTCTCAAAGTTTTATTCCAAATTGAGCAGTGTACGAATACTTTCTACACCTTCTGTATGTACTTCTTATTAAGATCATTTTACGCCATAGTTCCTTTTTTTAAATATACAGTCGGTCACGAAAATATTCGGACACCACTATAGTTTTGACTATTATAGTCCGTACTTCAGAAATGTAAACAATCAGAACAAAAAGAGGTTTCACGTGTGTTACTATGCAGTGTGTAATTTACAAAAACATAAGAAATATTTGTTTACGGTATGTGATTATTTAACTGATAAAAGAAAAACGGAAAGTACGCTCATTTTCATGTTGTTGGTATATGGAACAATTAAGTGTTGAATTTGGCATGAATGGGACATGCGCAGTCGGATACGCGTTTGAGGCGACTATATGAATGTTTTTATGTATTCGGCTGGCTTCGNTATAACTGCCCGAAAATAATGGAAACGCCTCCACAAAGCCCAGACATTAACCCCATAGAAAATTTATGGACAGAGCTAAAAGCTAGAATGCGGAAATACGAAATAAGTAACGTGGACCAACTCAAAAAAACATTAAACCTGGATTTTTTGCTTTTCCTTGTTAATTTTATAATTTATTCAAACAACTAATTTTGTGTTTCATTATATCTATAGTAAAGATTTTCAAGAATATGTATAAATTCATTGTTTATAAAAAACTAGTTAATAAACTACAATTTCTCAAAGTTTTATTCCAAATTGAGCAGTGTACGAATACTTTCTACACCTTCTGTATGTACTTCTTATTAAGATCATTTTACGCCATAGTTCCTTTTTTTAAATATACAGTCGGTCACGAAAATATTCGGACACCACTATAGTTTTGACTATTATAGTCCGTACTTCAGAAATGTAAACAATCAGAACAAAAAGAGGTTTCACGTGTGTTACTATGCAGTGTGTAATTTACAAAAACATAAGAAATATTTGTTTACGGTATGTGATTATTTAACTGATAAAAGAAAAACGGAAAGTACGCTCATTTTCATGTTGTTGGTATATGGAACAATTAAGTGTTGAATTTGGCATGAATGGGACATGCGCAGTCGGATACGCGTTTGAGGCGACTATATGAATGTTTTTATGNAAATGGCTATCGTATAACTGCCCGAAAATAATGGAAACGCCTCCACAAAGCCCAGACATTAACCCCATAGAAAATTTATGGACAGAGCTAAAAGCTAGAATGCGGAAATACGAAATAAGTAACGTGGACCAACTCAAAAAAACATTAAACCTGGATTTTTTGCTTTTCCTTGTTAATTTTATAATTTATTCAAACAACTAATTTTGTGTTTCATTATATCTATAGTAAAGATTTTCAAGAATATGTATAAATTCATTGTTTATAAAAAACTAGTTAATAAACTACAATTTCTCAAAGTTTTATTCCAAATTGAGCAGTGTACGAATACTTTCTACACCTTCTGTATGTACTTCTTATTAAGATCATTTTACGCCATAGTTCCTTTTTTTAAATATACAGTCGGTCACGAAAATATTCGGACACCACTATAGTTTTGACTATTATAGTCCGTACTTCAGAAATGTAAACAATCAGAACAAAAAGAGGTTTCACGTGTGTTACTATGCAGTGTGTAATTTACAAAAACATAAGAAATATTTGTTTACGGTATGTGATTATTTAACTGATAAAAGAAAAACGGAAAGTACGCTCATTTTCATGTTGTTGGTATATGGAACAATTAAGTGTTGAATTTGGCATGAATGGGACATGCGCAGTCGGATACGCGTTTGAGGCGACTATATGAATGTTTTTATGTATTCGGCTGGCTTCGTTCGGCGGTCGTCCTGAAAAGTATTACTATCGCATTCACACGTACAATAAAGGTTATGTGGGTTACAATAAATTCTAATTAATTATCGGAAATTACATTGTGTCTGCGTGTACAGTTCCATCCCACTAAAAATTCCTAATAACAACACATGTCACAGAAATATTCGGACACTTGCTATACTTCTCAAGTTTTCAGGTTGCAGGAACTGACTGAAACAATGTTTGTAAACATATCATTCATACCATGTACAAAGTATGTTATAGATCGAATATTTGTCAGTCTTGTTCAAAATTTGTGCGAAATGGGTCGGAAAAGTAAGAATACATCGTNAATTTCTCAAAGTTTTATTCCAAATTGAGCAGTGTACGAATACTTTCTACACCTTCTGTATGTACTTCTTATTAAGATCATTTTACGCCATAGTTCCTTTTTTTAAATATACAGTCGGTCACGAAAATATTCGGACACCACTATAGTTTTGACTATTATAGTCCGTACTTCAGAAATGTAAACAATCAGAACAAAAAGAGGTTTCACGTGTGTTACTATGCAGTGTGTAATTTACAAAAACATAAGAAATATTTGTTTACGGTATGTGATTATTTAACTGATAAAAGAAAAACGGAAAGTACGCTCATTTTCATGTTGTTGGTATATGGAACAATTAAGTGTTGAATTTGGCATGAATGGGACATGCGCAGTCGGATACGCGTTTGAGGCGACTATATGAATGTTTTTATGTATTCGGCTGGCTTCGTTCGGCGGTCGTCCTGAAAAGTATTACTATCGCATTCACACGTACAATAAAGGTTATGTAGGTTACAATAAATTCTAATTAATTATCGGAAATTACATTGTGTCTGCGTGTACAGTCGTTCCATCCCACTAAAAATTCCTAATAACAACACATGTCACAGAAATATTCGGACACTTGCTATACTTCTCAAGTTTTCAGGTTGCAGGAACTGACTGAAACAATGTTTGTAAACATATCATTCATACCATGTACAAAGTATGTTATAGATCGAATATTTGTCAGTCTTGTTCAAAATTTGTGCGAAATGGGTCGGAAAAGTAAGAATACATCGTTTGATATACGACAATTAGTAATTTTTCATCATGAAAAAGGGAAATTGCTGATTTATTAAATATTAGTAAGAGCGTGGTATGGGATATTGTTGGACGATACAAGAACGAAGATAGAATTGAATCTATCCCTCAAAGCGGACGGAAACCGATCCTAGATATTCGCTATAAACGTTCCATAATTAGGAGAATCAAATGTGATCCTCGGATAAGTGCTCCAAAGTTAGTAACTGAATATAAATGAACATCGTGGAATATCAGTGCATCCAGAGAACATAAGAAGAGTGTTAAGATCAGAGGGCTGTAATGAAAGAATAGCTCGAATGAAGCAAAGGACAGTGAGTGGTGGGAGGACGTAATTTTCGCGGACGAGTCGAAATATAATATTTATGGAAGCGACGGAAGAATTAGGGTATGGCGGAAGTAGAAAGAAGAACTGAATCCGAGACATTTGCAGCCGACTGTGAAACACGGTGGGGGGGCTGTGGTGGTGTGGGGCTGTATTTCGGCCCATGGAGTAGGCAAATTAGTTTTCATCGACGATATCCTTGATAAAAATAGATATCTACAGATTTTACACAATAATTTAAAGAAAAGTGCTGATAACATGGGACAAAGTTTTATCAAGATGATGACCCAAAGCACAAATCGCGAATTGTGCAAGAATTCTTATTATACGCTTGCAAGAATATCCTCCACCGATTATCGCAATCGCCAGACTTGAATCCCATTGAAAATTTATGGAACGAATTATATCACCGAATTCGGACAACTCCCATAAACACAAAAAAGAGCTAAAAAGACATCTGCAAGAAGAATAGCTACGTATTGGACAAAATTATTTTAAAAAAATAATTTGTATGAGCGTACTATCCGTCTCTTTTTTTTATTAGTTAAATAATAACGTACCGCAAACAAATATTTCTTAGGTTTTTGTAAACTACACTTACATTTCTAAAGTACGGAATATAATAGTCAAAACTATAGTGGTGTCCGAATATTTTCGTGACCGACTGTATTTTATTGTATTATTTCCGAAAAGGCAAGAACGCATCGCAAGCACACAAGAAGTTATGTGCTGTATATGGAAATGAAGCCTTGAAAGAAAGGCAGTGTCAAAATTGGTTTGCCAAATTTCGTTCTGGTGAGTTTTCACTGAAAAATGTACAACGATCTGGCCGTCCAATTGAAGTTGATTAGACCCATATCAAGGCCATTATCAATTCAGATCGTCATAGCACAACACGTGAGATTGCAGAGAAGCTCAATGTATCGCATACATGCGTTAAAAAAAAATTAAAACAGCTTGGCTATGTCAAGAAACTCGATTTATGGGTCCCTCGTCAACTTAACCACTTCGGTACAAGCGTCGACTATAATCGACAGCCACAGATGAACGCGCACGGCCGAGCATCGACTTTAGTCGACAGGCAAGAACTTTTACCTTATCTCTGCAATTGCAGCGTGTACGCACATCTAATACGTTACTTCGAATTATTGCGTATCAAGATGGTACTCTATGTATATTTATTCAGCAGCAGTGCCGTCCTCTTCGCGAGGACTCTTTATCTACCAAAGAAAAAATAGAATTGTTGGTTAGGCTTCGAGGAGCGCTCCACGGTCATTGTTCGGCACAGTTTTTACGACTTGATTACCAAAACGTGCCGTTACTTACGGCTGTGGAGACGCTCGGGTGACGGCCGGACAGGTACAAATTTCTCGGGGGGATCGGGACGTAAGGGTTCCTGTTGGAGTACGTAGTTCTTAGAAATTACACCTCAGGGAACCCCGATGGAGGGGAAGTTCTTCCAACATCTGGACGAAGACTTGTTGCGTCTTTTATTGGGCATTCGGTCGCAGGACAGTAACCCGGTAAGGAGAACTTCGGGCGGGAATCTTTATGACGACTCGGCGCGAAAACGGACAATCAACATTTTATAAAAAACAAATATGGAGTACACCAATAAGGACATTGAAAGTTACGGTGCAGGGGACCTCGGGAACCCCAGTACCGGTCCGGCGGAGGGTGGCCACGCCCCCCCCCCCCGGATCGTCAATTAGCGACCGTGGGATGCGGGTGACGGAAAGCCAGGTCACCCCATCCAGAAGTGCAACTGGCAGTGGTGTGAGTGGCGATAGTGGTGGTGGATCAAGGCGAGCGGATGCCCGACGGGCCCCCCATAAGGAAGACGATCGAGAACCTGAAGACCTGGCTCAAGGAGACAGGGCCCATGGGCGGGTGGCTGAGACGGGACCTAGTCAGGCTGGCGGAGCAGCTGATGCAGGTCTGTCGCCCCGCGGGAACAACATGGCAGCTAGGAACAGTGGCGAAAATGCGAACTATAATAAGAAGGGGAAGGAGGTCACGCCGCCGGAGAGGGCTTCCAAAGAAGGGAAAAAGGCGAGGTACGTTTCGGTCGCTGCTGGAAGCGGCCGGGGCCTGGCCCAGCGTCCGGGGTCTATGTCTGCTGACACGGGCGGGGCGACGATGGCCCCGCGTCCTGCCCCGTCGTGGACGGATGGTCCTGCGGACGAAGGATGGAAGACGCCGCGCCGTAGAAAAAAGAGAAGCAACAGGAAGGACGATAGCCTGCAGCCGAGGCGGCGGGGGCATTCCCCCCGCTCCCGGCCGTGACTGTTGCGGCTCCCCCTGCCAGCAGGGGACGGGCGGCGCAGGAGGACGGGCGCGGGAAACGGGAGGCTCAGCCGCTGCCAAGGAGTCCCCCCCCCCCCCCCCCCCCC
>SMSQ01000307.1:25200-37744 GCA_019453375.1 Ctenoplectra terminalis
ATTGAAAATGATGGCCAATATATAAGCCGTTTATTTTGAAAGTGGCTTAAATCCATTTGTCAATTATTTTCGGTTGCCCGTAGTTACATGTACAACTTGAAGTTATCTATCAATAAAGCATTTGAGGTTAATTATATTCCGAGTAAATACGATAATTTTGGACACATAAGTTTTCAGAGTTAGTTCAATAATTAAAACCACCACTTTGAAAGCGGCCTAAGTCCAATCAATCGAGCCGTTTATTTTGAAAGAGGCCTAAGTCTATTTATACTTAAATTGAGATATTTATTATTGATAATGTCCGAACGCAGTGATGAAGGTAATTTTAATTAATTAGTATTTAACAAGTTAATCTCAGTTTTTGGACAATTGCTTTAGTTGAATAATCGGTACGTTTAATTAATGCAGATAAAAAAAAATACGCAATACACATACTTGCAATTAAATATAAAATTTTAAAAATTATTTCACCCATTTAGTTTAAATAGCGAAGACGAATTTGAATTTGAATTTGTAAGGATTTTATGTATCACCGGGTATGTTTGAGCGAGAGATTGTTGAATGCGTGCGGTCGGGGTCGTCTTGCGACGGGATGACAACAGTATGTTTGGGACCTCGAGTGGTTGGTTGAAAAAACTGCGTGAAGTATAAATGGGTGCATGTGGATAGTGTCGTCTTACGCCTAGACGACACCGAAATGTTTAGGAAATCTTGGGTAGCTGGAAATGCGAATGCGTCGGGGGTAAAGTGTGTACGTGACTGATTGAGGTTTGACTGTGGATGCAAGGATTTGAGTGCGACAGAGAAAGGATGCATGGGTAAGAAAAGATGGAACGATTGGGAATGGGTAATATAAGGGTGTGAAGTTTAAGAAATCGGTGACGGTAGAGTGCTAGTAAGAGTATACAATTTATGAATTGTATACGTTTATTAAATATATAGTTTATAATCAAGTGTCAAGAGAGTTAAATTATTTACCTCCTTTACAAATATCAGAAGTGGGATTGAGCTATATAAGTTTTACAGTTATTGAAAGTGAAATACTAAGACTCGAAATGAGTGAAGTGAATCCAAATAAATTTAAAGTGGAAGTTTTGAGAGCAGTATTACGTGAAATGAATTTGCCTTTACATGGGAAAAAAGCTGAAATTATACGAAACCTATTCGAAGTAGATGTTGAAGGAAAGTGGATGGAAAGTGCAGAGACGAAATCAAATGAAGAAGAAGATAATGATACAAGTGAGAATAATCCAGGTGAGCGTGAAAGAGATATTTTGCACGGGAAGTGGAACTTGCGAGACGGGAAGCTGCTTTTTATGAACGAGAATTACAAATGGCAAGAAGAGAAATCGAAAGATTGCGGGTGGCGAGTACGAGTGTGGTAGAAGAAGTTGAAGTCCAAAATCGGGATAGGAGAAATGCTACTCGACAAACAAAGTTGAATGATATTTTCCATTTTTTGAATGAATTTAATGGAGATCATGAAGCTTTCGTAACCTGGGGAAATCAAGTACGTTTCCTTAGAAATACGTACGATCTAAATGATGAAGAAACCAAGCTGATGATGTGCAAAAAATTCACGGGAAAGGCACAACGATGGTTTCACTCGAAATCTGAAAACTTGAACTTATCGGTAGAAGAAGTGTTGCAGGAAATGAGAATGATGTACGGTGGTGAAGTTGACTGTGCGGAAAGAAGACAAAAATTTGAAGAAAGAATGTGGAAACGTGGTGAAACTTTCTCCGATTATTATCATGAAAAAGTGATATTAGGAAACCAAGTGCCAGTAAATCCAAGTGAGATGTGTAGCGAGCGAAGCCCCTCAAGTGGAAATCGTTTTACGTTAACGAATGTGGTGGGTGAGCCACTTGAGGGGCTAAAGAAAGAGGGCCATAAAACGGTCAGCATGGCGAGGCCCAGCTACGGGGGAAGTTTTTGGGACAGGCCTCGTCGAGAGCAGAAAGTCGTGGCACTCGGCCAGAGAGAGTACACCCCGAAAGAAGCTCCTAGCACACCACACTCCATTAAATAAATCGTTACTGTTATCAATTGAGTAATTATTTACCAGTTACCCCCTTACGACTAAAGATGGTTAGTTGTTTAATACGAGGAATTCCGAATGAGCATTTACAGAATCAAATTCGCCTACACAAATTTTCATCGCATACGGCGCTTTTGGAAGTAATGGAAGATGTGTCACTTCCCTCTTCATTCAAACCGGAAGTGAGGAGAGATGGTCGATCACGTCAAAACCTGAGTGGAAAAATCAGTGTAACATCATATGTCAACGCACGTAAGCAAGATCAGTAGGATAATGGAGTGTATCTCGCTGCTATAGCTGTGGTGAAGTTTGGCATATAGCAACACGCTGCACGAAATCGAAGCGGGAAAAAGGATCGATCCTGTTATACATGTGGAAAGATGGGATACCTTGCGAAGGAATGCCCAGAAAAGGAGAAAAGAAGTCTGAAATCCAGTGAGCAAGTGTCAAACGTGGGTGAAACAGTACAAGGGGACGATGAATACCGACGGAAAGTTAAATACGAAATGCGTACGAAAAACATAAACATTCAACTTGAATTAGAGACTCAATTAGATTCTAGTAGTCCGATTAGCTTTGCTAAAGAGTCATTAATTCCTAATGCGATGCTGGAAAGTACAGTAGATAAGTCTCAAACATTTAATGGAATTAACGAATCTGTACTAAAAATGTTATGTACGGTGCAAATGAATGTTATGACAATGCGTGGTCAAGTAATACTAGGTCGCGATTTAATGAAAGAATTTGGAATTAAATTAATGGAGCCTGAAGGAATAACGATGTTAAATAATTCTATACAGGAAATTATGAATATACATAGATACTAGTAGTTCTCGAGAAGAAGATAATGTAGTCAATAATTTGATAATTAATCCAGAAATGCCTAATGATGAAAAAGTAAAGCTTAAAAGTATTTTTACAGATAAATATTTAACTCTAGAACGGCCGCAGGAACCAGTAGTTAAAATGAAGTTAATTTTAAATTTACGTACACACACACCGTTTCATTTTAATCCTAAAAGGCTGTCATTCTCAGAGAAAGTCCAATTGCAAAATATCATTGATAGATTATTATTGAAAGGTATAATACGTCCGAGTGAGTCCGAGTATGCATCTCCGATAGTATTAGTTAGAAAGAAAAATGGTGAATTCAGATTATGTGTTGATTACAGAGTATTAAATAAATACATAATTCGTGATAATTATCCGTCACCTGTAATTGAAGATCAGATAGCTGCATTGTATGGAAAGAAATATTATTCAAAACTAGATTTGCAAGATGGTTTTCATCAGATTCAAGTAAGTGAAAAAGCGATAGAGTATACTGCTTTTAATACGCCTTTGGGACAATACGAATATTTAGGAATGCCTTTTGGTTTAAAAACAGCTACTGCTAAATTTTNTACGAGGAATTCCGAATGAGCATTTACAGAATCAAATTCGCCTACACAAATTTTCATCGCATACGGCGCTTTTGGAAGTAATGGAAGATGTGTCACTTCCCTCTTCATTCAAACCGGAAGTGAGGAGAGATGGTCGATCACGTCAAAACCTGAGTGGAAAAATCAGTGTAACATCATATGTCAACGCACGTAAGCAAGATCAGTAGGATAATGGAGTGTATCTCGCTGCTATAGCTGTGGTGAAGTTTGGCATATAGCAACACGCTGCACGAAATCGAAGCGGGAAAAAGGATCGATCCTGTTATACATGTGGAAAGATGGGATACCTTGCGAAGGAATGCCCAGAAAAGGAGAAAAGAAGTCTGAAATCCAGTGAGCAAGTGTCAAACGTGGGTGAAACAGTACAAGGGGACGATGAATACCGACGGAAAGTTAAATACGAAATGCGTACGAAAAACATAAACATTCAACTTGAATTAGAGACTCAATTAGATTCTAGTAGTCCGATTAGCTTTGCTAAAGAGTCATTAATTCCTAATGCGATGCTGGAAAGTACAGTAGATAAGTCTCAAACATTTAATGGAATTAACGAATCTGTACTAAAAATGTTATGTACGGTGCAAATGAATGTTATGACAATGCGTGGTCAAGTAATACTAGGTCGCGATTTAATGAAAGAATTTGGAATTAAATTAATGGAGCCTGAAGGAATAACGATGTTAAATAATTCTATACAGGAAATTATGAATATACATAGATACTAGTAGTTCTCGAGAAGAAGATAATGTAGTCAATAATTTGATAATTAATCCAGAAATGCCTAATGATGAAAAAGTAAAGCTTAAAAGTATTTTTACAGATAAATATTTAACTCTAGAACGGCCGCAGGAACCAGTAGTTAAAATGAAGTTAATTTTAAATTTACGTACACACACACCGTTTCATTTTAATCCTAAAAGGCTGTCATTCTCAGAGAAAGTCCAATTGCAAAATATCATTGATAGATTATTATTGAAAGGTATAATACGTCCGAGTGAGTCCGAGTATGCATCTCCGATAGTATTAGTTAGAAAGAAAAATGGTGAATTCAGATTATGTGTTGATTACAGAGTATTAAATAAATACATAATTCGTGATAATTATCCGTCACCTGTAATTGAAGATCAGATAGCTGCATTGTATGGAAAGAAATATTATTCAAAACTAGATTTGCAAGATGGTTTTCATCAGATTCAAGTAAGTGAAAAAGCGATAGAGTATACTGCTTTTAATACGCCTTTGGGACAATACGAATATTTAGGAATGCCTTTTGGTTTAAAAACAGCTACTGCTAAATTTTACCGATTCGTTAACACTAAACGTACCAAGCGGGGTCAAATAACCCCTTTTGAAAATTTACTTTAAATTCATACATTTATTGTTATTTCTGTCGGTCAGTTGACTTTCTGTAAATTCTTATATCATCCGGTTATTCAATTGCTCGATTTCCGTTTTTCTCGTACCTTATTTTTTGCCGACAAAAATTCTTTACCTGCTTTACGTACCACGGGGGGTCATTTGACCCCATACGAAGTTTAGTATTTTTCAGCAACTTTCCAACTGGAAGCTTAGTTCTAAATTCAGATACGCTTTTCAAATGACTCTTTCATTTGTCGGAACCTGATATGTGTGTTTGGTTTCGGCGTAAGCACTTGGACGATCCAAATGATCTAACGCATAAACAGGACGGACTCTTATCAGAGATTCACAAGCAACACTCCCACCAACAAGTTTTCTGTAGCTAAACGAAATAGAAATGCAGTCGCATATTGAGAATCGCAGAGCAAAGATCAGTTTTAGTTATATTTTGACAATTTCTGTTACATTCAATTGGATTTATGTTTCACTGCAACCCTGAATATGTCCGCACTGTCAGTGAGAGAGTTGGAAAGAATTCGACAAATAAGTGAAGTGAATTCAGGTGAAGATACCAGATTCAATACCAGAAGATGATTAAAGTGAAAGTCAAAGTGATTTTCCAGACAATGAGGAAACACAGGATAATAATGTGGTTGCCGATGAAACTGGGTATTTTTTTAATCTCCGTAGAGGATAGAGGCGCCAAAGATTTTTATCGGATTCTGAAAGTGATAGTAAACAGAATTTTGAAGACACTGTCACGGCTCTTGATGGAACTATTTGGCAGCGAATCCGAGAAGGGCCGGCAATCGGAAGACCATCGCTTACTGTCAGAGAAGTATCAGGTCCAACGGCACATGCCAAAAGAAATATTATGTCTGGTTGTGACGTGCCGGGATGGTCGACCTGTCTAAATTTAATTCCTTTAAGTTTTCCTTTGTTTAAACAAATTATTTCTTGCCTAATTTTCTTTTCCTTGTTTCCTCATAAAGAAAAAGAAAGTGGAACTAAAAAGGGTGGAAACTATAACTAAATGCCCACGTGCGACACGTATAAAATAGGTGACAGCGAGACGTTCTAGATCCGACAACGACGACTCCCCTCCGACTTCCCAAACGAAAATACCTCCCCGTCGGTGTCATCCGGAACGTCACAATGGACTTAAGCCACTTTCAAAACAAACGGCTCATATCAATGATTAACAATAAATGTAAGTATTGTAAGAGTCGCCAATACCTGCAACGGGACGGCGCCAGTGGATGGGCCTATTGAGTTGTAGTGCGAATGGAATTTGTTGTACGAGTGTCACAAGGGAAGAGAGTAGCGAGGAGAGCAGTGCATTGATGATAGTAATATTTGAACTTAAGTAATTTTTAATAATAAATCAAGTAATCCCACGTGCCAGAGTTCGATCATTCTGACAAAACTTCCGAAAAAGTGTTAGTGTCTTCCGTGTCTTCCGTTTCTTCCGTTTTCTCTCCCTTTCTCTCTCTCTCTCTTATCCTTACAAACTTCAGAAGTGGTATTCTATCTGGTTTAATATTGTGTGAAGTGTTCAGTGATCGGGAAAAGAAGAACCCGTCCAAAGTCTTATTGATTGCCGAAATAAGTGTATCCGTGAATCAAGTAAAAAATTGAATCGATTGGAAAAATGGTGAATCCAACCGTATTCGGAGTTGCGCAGCTGAGAGAAGCTCTGTAAAAATTGGGATTGTCCACGGTAGGATCGAAGACAGAGCTGATAATCAGACTTCAGGAGGCGGATCCCGAGGGTGCGTGGATGCAGGATCTCAGTGTGTTGCCTTCCGAAAAGACGACGGTGCATAACACACCACAGGATGCCGTACCGTCAACAATCAGGGACCGTGCAGGTGACAGTCAAACTTACGATTATCACTTTCTATTAAGAGAACGTGAATTAATGGAAAGAGAGCTGAGAGTGATGCAGAGGGAGAACGAATTGCTGCGAAATTCGGAATAAAGGCAGTAAGTGACCTGTTTAGTGATTTCGACGGGGTCAGCGAATATTTTAGTAACTGGGAGAAACAGGTGAAGTTACTGTGTGCGTCGTATAGCCTAGACGACAATGCCGCAAAAATTTTGATTGGCACGCGTTTGAAGGGCCGAGCCCTTAGATGGTTCCACTCTCGTCCGGAACACATCGAAATGAGTGTCGATGAGTTGCTACAAGAGATGAAAAAGATTTTTGACCGCAAAGAGAGCAAATTAACTTTACGCAGGCGTTTTGAAGAAAGAGTGTGGAAATCGAATGAACCGTTCAGCACGTATTACCATGATAAAATTGTTCTGGGTAATCACATACCGGTGGAGGAAGAGGAGATTATTGAATATCTCGTGGATGGGATACCGGACAGGCAATTGAGGAATTAGGCGAAAATCCAAAAGTTCCAGTATGCACCGGATTTGTTGGCAGCGTTTGACAGCATTACGTTGACGGATGGGAAGCAGCGATTGCAGCGAGAGACGGTTCCCGGAAGCAGAATAGAAGCAAGGGAAAATTGACAACAATCTGTTCAACATCGAAGTGGTCCGGTTGAGAATAGGCATCAGCCTAAAGTGAGGTGTTATAATTGTAGTGAGTATGGACATATAGCTAGGGACTGTAAGGAACCTCGACGAGGAAAAGGATCTTGTTTCCATTGCGGTAAAACGGATCATAATTATGCGCAGTGTAAAAATAAGTCGGATGCGGAAGAAATATGCTGTGTAGATAGTGTAGAGCAGCAGAATGACGAATTTACGAAACCGATCATTATTGAAATATGCGACAATAGAGTACAGACAAAATTATGTTTAGACGCGCGTTTCGATACAGGTAGTCCAATTACTTTTTTAAAGGAAACCTTTGTTCAAAAATACCTGGTCGATAGAACGAATACCTCCGGTAGATCATTTTGTGGGCTTAATGGTAGCCAATTAGTTGTATTAGGGACAATAGTGGTAAATATTCACCTTGATGGAGTGTTACAGGAGGAAATTATTTTATATGTAGTATCTGAGAAGACACGATGAAAAAATTCAATTTGAAATTAGCAATGTCGACAGCTACCGTGGATGAAGCAATTTCTGAGATGTTGAATATCGATGTTAGTGAAAATAGTAGTAGTAGTGTAGAGACTTTGTTTATTAATACGAATGTACCTCAGGCTGACCAATTACGTGTCAAAAATCGTGTGTATCAAGAATGTGTGCAGCAAGAATGTCCGAAATTATCGAAAATCGAAATAGAATTGAAAATAATTGTGCAGGATTTGAAGGCAGTTAGTTTTTCAGCGCGTAAACTTTCATATTCCGAGCAATCTAGCTTATGTAAAATTGTGGATAATTTGTTGGAACCTCGAGCATAAGGCAGCTGATCGAGTGAAGCATATTGATGCTCTGAGTCCATTAAAATCTATTGTAATTGTGGAAGATAATTCCTACGAACATCAATTATCCATTTGTCAATCACGCGATAAATTGAGTACAAGTGAAGACGTACTGTTTAAAATAAGAAATCGTCCATTGTATCGAATAGGAAATTCGGAAATACTTTTGTATGTGTCAGAAAATATGGAGCGAAGTGTTAGTTTTAAATACCGTGACCGGATGGGTCAGTTAGGCGTAATATATTCACCATCCCCTGGAAAAAGGGAGGCTGGATAAATAGTGAAAATAGCGATAGTGATAAGTGAATGTGAAGTGATGTTTGCTTCATCTGGCGAACGGATTCGATTATTCATATATCCCTCGCTTTTTACTTGTCTACGCGAGTACGTATGCGCATGGTGCGAGCGCAATGCATTGTGTGCGCCACGTGCATAATTTTCGAATAACTAAGATACATATATATAACACGTTTTGAGTAATAAATATGTAAGATTAATTTGTCAACCTTTTTCGTCTTCAACATTGTTTGTTCATCGTAAGTATAAATTTATATCTACAATAAACATTGGGTTATGTAATTAAAAGAAAAGATTATTTTAATATCCATCCATTTCAGAATGTAAGTAATTGTAAGTTTTTATGTAGCAAGTGTAATCATGTAAATTAAGTATTGTATAGCGTGCACTGAGACCGAGGACGGTCTATTGTCAGGACGGCCGAGTTGTAAGAGTCGCCAATACCTGCGACGAGACGGCGCCAGTGGATGGGCCTATTGAGTGGTGGTGCGAATGGATTTTGTTGTACGAGTGTCACGAGGGAAGAGAGTAGCGAGGAGACCAGTGCATTGATAATAGTAATATTTGAACTTAAGTATTTTTTAATAATAAACCAAATAATCCCACGTGCCAGAGTGCGATCATTCTGATAAAACCTTCTGATAAAAGCTGAAAAAAACGAAATTAGCACAATTTTAGCTCTGTGTAAACAAAAGCTGTCTATTATCAAAATCTCAACATACGTTAATCGTAGTCGAAAAGTTGTATATAATTTGCTGAAAGATCCAAGTGAATATGGAAAGAAGAAAAGTACTGGAAGACCAGCAGCATTATCTGAACGGGATACACGAGCAATAATACGTGCTGCTTCCAATTCTTGTGCTACTGCGAGGGAGATCGCTAAAAAAGCTGGAGTGGAAACAAATATACAAAATGTTGGTCGTATACTCCAGACCACTAACATATAAATCGAAGTAGAATAATGAAAAAACCAGCATTAAATATAAGACATAAGGAGCTATTTGCAAAGGAGCATGTACTTTGGAAAAAGGCATGGAATCGAATAATCTTTACGGATGAGAAAAGGTTCAACCTTGACGGCCCAGACGGATACATATATTATTATCGCGATATCCGTAAACTAACATTTACAAAAATTCGACGTCAAATGCATGGAGGTGGAATAATGGTCTGGGCTGGTGTCGGATATAAAGGAAAAACAGAAATTATGTTTGTTCAAGGCACAATGAACAGCGTCCGTTATCTACAAATAATAATTTAGTGTCGTAGTTTTAAGGACTTTTGGTTTATGGGGGGCAATAAAGGCGTAACGGACGGACGATGGGTCGATGCGTGGGCAGAGTTGGAGAGAGCCTGCAGGAGGTTAAACGGAGAGTTGAGGAGAGCGTAGATTAGAGTTGAAGAGAGTGTTGACAGAGCGTGTAGAGTGTTGAATAGAGTTGAACAGAGTGTTGAGAGAGCGTCGAACGAATGTGCTGTGTAGTTAAAGAATTGGTGTAAGATNTGTCAACCTTTTTCGTCTTCAACATTGTTTGTTCATCGTAAGTATAAATTTATATCTACAATAAACATTGGGTTATGTAATTAAAAGAAAAGATTATTTTAATATCCATCCATTTCAGAATGTAAGTAATTGTAAGTTTTTATGTAGCAAGTGTAATCATGTAAATTAAGTATTGTATAGCGTNTAGAACATGCTTCGAAATATCAGTTATTATTCGAAAGTCATTGCGATCAGGTAGAAATTTTGAACATGAAACGGAAAAGCAAAAATACTTCGTTTGACGTGCAACAGTTAGTCATTTTCAACCGTAAAAAAGGAAAATCTTATCGGGAAATCGGCGCTCTTTTAAATTTAAGCAAGAGTACAGTGGCAGACATTATAAAACGGTATAATTGCGAGTATCGGATAGAATCAATTCCTCAAAAGGGAAGGCCAAAGATACTTGGCGATCGAGATAAACGAAATATTGTAAGGAAAATTATAAAGAATCCTGGTTTAAATGCTCCTAAGTTAAGTGCTGAATTATTTGAAGAATCAGGAAAGCAAGTTCATCCAGATACGATACGTTGAGTATTAAAAGAACATGGATATAATGGTAGAGTAGCACGTAAAAAGTCGTATATAAATGAGGCGAATCGTAAGAAAAGATTAGCATTTGCCAAACAGTTTATTAGCAAAGAACAATCCTGGTGGAATGATGTTGTTTTTGCTGATGAAAGTAAATTCAATTTATTTGTACCTGACGGACGAAAAATGGTTTGCAGATGGCGTAAGCAGAATCAAGAGCTTAATTTAAAAAATTTTAATCCAACAACTAAACACGGAGGTGGAAGTGTCATGGTGTGGGGTTGTATTTCGTCGAAAGGAGTTGGGGAGTTAGTTTTTATAGACGGAAGTATGGATAAGAATAAGTATTTAGACATTTTAAAACAAAATTAAAAAAAAAGTGTAACAGCAATGGACATTGAAAATACATTTAAATTTTATCAAGATAATGACCCGAAGCATAAAGCCAGGATAGTTCAGGAATATCTATTATATAATTGCCCTCGTGTGTTACATCCACCACCACAATCACCGGATTTAAATCCAATTGAAAACTTATGGGATTATCTGGACAGGAAGGTTCGACAAACATCAATTACGTCCAAGGAAGAGTTAAAACAAAGATTATTAGAAGAATGGAAATGTTACAACAAACATGCCAAATCGATTACAACATGTAACCAAACAAAACGGCTACCCGACAAAATATTGATAACTTAAAAATTCATATAACATATATGTAATTTGTATGTAAAATTATTGTAGAAAATTAAATTTCCGAACATTTTTGCGATGTATGAATAACACATTTCCTAATATATTATTTGTTATGCGACTAATTATTTAGTCAAACTAAATAAAACTTGCGTTATCTTCAAGAAGAATACATGCTTCGTTGTAATAAAAAACAAAAAATACGTTAATTCAATTATGATCAATTATACAGAGTAGAAATGGATAGAATACTATAGTGTCTGTTCACGCTCGGACGTCGAGATGTGCGTCCGAGGGAACTTGCTCGAATGCCGTTTTACCGGGACGCGAGATATTATATTGTTATTTGGAAATGTTTAATATGATCTTCTGCTTGTTGAAGCAGTCAGCAGAAGATGTTCTTAGTGGACTGTCTTCTATTTTTATTTATGAAGTGAAATGGTTTCTCGATGGTAGTGAACTGATTTCTGATCGGTGGTATAACAAATTCTGTCTGTCTCTCGAACGCAAGGTCCGAAGACAGTTCGCAGGGTGTGTTGAACGGGAGTGAGATATGCGGATTGGCTGTTTGATATTTTGACGGTGGAGTTGGAGGTGGTTAAACCCTTGACATACAATGACGAGTCAGACTCGTCATTTATTTTACGGGCCACTGTAGACTTTGACGAGTCAGACTCGTCAAGCGGTTTTTTCGGCGGACGCCGTGCAGTATACAATTAGATTACATAGTTGCTTCACTCGTGCGTCGATTCTTGTTTGTTTACAACGTTCGAGATGGTCCAGCCTATCACCTTCTCAACTTCAAGAACAAAAAAGCATCGAACACGTAAGAAGAAGCACACTGAAAGTAACATTCAGTTTAGTAGAAGTCTCGCACGGTGAATGAAGACAATATTTGAGTTTAGTAAAGATTATAAATAATCCCTGTAAAATGTATAAGTCGGATGCATTATATGAAAGTGACGATGATGGTACAATTGGTTACTCTAGTGACGATAATGAGATTGACACCAGTCATCGAAGCGTTCATACCCTTGACTATTCAAGTGATAGTTCAAGTGAAGCTAGCCTTGTCCTACAAAATGTTCGTAAACGTGCAAGATCCATATCAAGCAGTGATGATTCTGATGTAGCAGACGATGGATGGAATTGGACAGAAGAAGAAAATATTGTAAACATAAAACAGTTTACTGAAACTCCCGGTATCAATCCATTAGTATTACGAACATTGGGAGCAAATTCGACACCTCTG
>SMSQ01000307.1:42291-68893 GCA_019453375.1 Ctenoplectra terminalis
TCGATAGTAAATTTTCGATTGAATATTGCAGAAGACATGCTATACAATTTGTCTCTTCCTAATTATCCGATACGTGGCAGACCGTCGCAAAATGAATGCCCGACACGGCTACAGGCCAAACATTGGGCACATTTCCCTCAACATATTCCCTCGACTGAAAAAAATAAACTACCCACGAAGAGATGCCGCGTGTGCTTGAAGCATAACATACGAAGTGAAACAACATGGCAGTGCAAAAAATGTTTAGTTGCTTTACATGTTCCAAAATGTTTCGAAATATTCCATACTATACAGAACTATTAAATTATTATTTTTTAATATTATTTAGATGTTCTTTATTAACATCAATCTGAATGAAAAATCCAAATTTCAAAATAAAATATACTCTTTCTCAGCCTTCACGTAACCGTTCAGTTGAGTGAAATTAAATGGTATTTTTCGGTCGCATCAAGTTCCATTTAATTCGTATGTCAAGGAGTTAAACAAATTATCTATTGGCCGGAAAATGAAGAAAAAGAAGGGAAGGCCGCCTCCAAATCGCCGATCGCCCTTAGGTAGGGGGCAATCCCTGCGCTACGTGAGTGGGGGTTCCGCATATCTCCAACATTTAAGGAATGCTAATGCCGTGCAATATTGAGGCCTAAGTATCGAAGCAAAACCCGACAGCTGGTTTGCTTCATAAACGAATTATTTTTCGAACCGACTCAGAGTCGAACGGTAAACTATCAGCGTGATTTTCGGGACAATCTGGCATGCAGCTGTTTGTATCGTCCAGCCGTCTTACAGCTTAATTACCCCACCGAACAGTGTCCGAATATTAATAAGAGTCACTGTAGTGTCGATGGTAAATTTCACCCGGTGTATTACGCAAGCGGCAAAACCACTGCGGCCGAAGAAAAGTATACCAGCTACGAGCTCGAAATTTTGGCAATAGTGCGTGCGTTAAAACGATTTAGAGTATATTTGTTAGGGATACGTTTCAAGATAATTACCGATTGTACAGCCTTTATGCTTACGATGAGTAAGAAAGACCTGTGTGTAAGAGTCGCGAGGTGGGCACTGCTGCTCGAGGAATTTCAATATGTCATTGAACACCGACCCGGAAATAGTATGCGTCACGTGGACGCTCTGAGTCGTAATCCGTTACCAACATGCATGCTTACGAGTTGTGAGAGTGCATTGACAATAAGGTTTCAAAAAGCGCAACGCGAAGACTCAGATATACAAAAGCTGATAGAATTTGTAAAACAAGAAAAAACTGACGGGTACGAAATAAAAGCAGGACTATTGATTAAAGAAGTTGATGGTGAACTATTGTTGGTGGTGCCTAAGTCAATGCAGTCCCAGGTCATTCGCGATGCACATGAAAGGGGTCATTTTTCAGTAGCGAAGACTGATGCGTTATTAAGACACGATTACTATATTCCGAACGCAGGACCAAAGATTGAAAAGATAATAAGAAATAGCGTCGCGTATATCTTAGCGGAAAGGAAGTACGGTAAACAGGAAGATTTGCTCAGGCCGTTAGAGAAAGGGGAGACGCCTTTAGACACGTATCACTTGGACCACCTGGGTCCCCTCCCTTCGACTAAGAAAACCTACCAACGCATACTTGTTGTGATTGACGCATTCACTAAATTCATATGGTTGTACGCGACAAAAACGGTAAATTCAAGTGAGGTAATAGATAAACTAAGAAAACAGTCAGCGATATTTGGCAACCCGCGACGAATTATTACCGATAGGGGGACAGCATTTACTTCAAAAAAGTTTGCGGAGTATTGCACCGAGGTAAAAATAGATTATAAGTTAACCACGACAGGAATACCAAGAGCTAACGGTCAAGTCGAACGGGTAAACCGAACGCTAATACCCCGGTTGACGAAGCTTTCACATCCTAAACGCGAAGAATGGTACCGTTTTTTAAAGTTAGCGCAAGTATGTCTAAATACCACCGTACACCGTAGCGTGGGTACGATGCCATTTCACCTGATGTTCGGAGCTCATCCTCGTTTACGCGAGAGTCACGAAATTAGAGAGCTATTAGAGAAAAAATGGGTTACATCCTATCAAGACAACAGGGACGAGCTTCGTGCCCAAGCTAAAAAACGAATAGAAGCTATACAACGAGAAAATAAAAGAAATTATAACAAGAATAGAGTTGCAGCAAGGACGTATGATGATAACGATTTAGTAGCGATCAAACGTACTCAACAGGGGCCCGGACTGAAATTTGCGAGCAAATTCCTGGGACCTTACAATGTGATCAGGAAATTACGGAGCGATCGTTACATAGTCGGAAAAGTAAGCGATCACGAGGGTCCAGTAACAACGACAACTGTGGCCGATCATATGAAGCCGTGGATTTGTGACCCAGATGAAACTTTAAGTGAAGATGAATTGGTGGTTGCGTGATACACACCTGAGGTCAGGTGTTGTGTGCAGGACGGCCGAGTGTGGGATGTGACGGTAGTGCGAGCGCGAACGCAAGCGAGCGCGGTGTTATCTGATCGCGCGACGATCGACGTTCCCGAAGTCTTGATCGAATCCTCGGGAACATTCGCGACAAAGTAGTTTCGGGAATGGTCGAGATTAAACAAGGTACGATATAAAAAGAGGTCCTCCCGCCGACAGGAGGCAGTTGTTAATCGATTCGGAGCGAGACAGTGTTTAGTCGAAAGTCGTTGCGTCGTTGTTTGTGTTATCTTTGCGTTGTCCTTCTATTGTACGTCGTTATGTTGTGCGTTGTGTTGTACGTTGTCTTATTTTGTATCGTTTACCATATTTAATAAGATCGTTCTTACCTCGTTAATCTACTATCCTATCTTCTCACAATTCCCACAATTATTTGTTATGCGACAAATTATTTAATCAATGTTGAGATATTGTAAATTTCTATGCATGCTGGTGTCGAGGTTAGCGATGCGTACGCATATTCCTGTCGCGTGTTCGTCTTCTTTTTTTAGTTTTCCTTCTTCTCTCTGTGTCCTGCGTCCTGTGCAGACACGTGTGTATACTTACTTTGTAATAATAAAGTCTTTATTTCAACTAGAGTGTAAATTATAATAGCTTATTTTTCAATAAGCAGAGTTGCGCAGTGGAAGTCTTTATTTTAACTAGAGTGTAAATTATAATAGCTTATTTTTTTTCAATAGGTTATGGCCCTAGAGCCAAAAATAAGGTTGAAATAAAAAGTAGAATCGCATATTTATATTGAATAATTTTTTTTTTTTTAACGTTACGGAAACTCGTGTTAAGCAACCATGAGTATAAATGCAAAGATCCAAGTGTTGGAAAAGGACAACTATAAAACGTGGCGAATGCAAATGGAAGCTGTCCTAGTAAAAAACGAATTGTGGCAATATGTAAATGGCAAACTTGAGAAACTTGTGAAAATACGAGAGAGCAGCCGAATCTGGATGTGGACTGACTGAAAAATGATGAGACGACTAAAGCAGATATAATACTATGTGTGAGTCCAAACCAGCTCACACAGCTAAAGGGTTGTGAAACCTCAAGGGAAGTATGGTTGAAATTAGAGAACATATTTGCGTCGAAAAGACCTGCCAGAAAAGCTACGCTTTTAAAGCAGCTTGCCCTGCAAAGGATGAACGAAGGTGATGATGTGAGTGAGAAATCACATAAACAGGTTTTTTAATATTAAAGATAAATTAAATGATATGAATGTCGAGATAAAATTTCAGATTTATGCTCGTTGTCAAGGTGACATTTCGCACTAAAAAAATTCTTTTGCTGTTTTTTGTTTGGTCCAGTTGTGAGATACAGGGTGTTAAAAATGGAAGTCTACAAAGAGAAAATTCGGTACATTTTACAATTTTTCTTTGATAAAGGCGAAAATGCAAGCCAGGCGGCTGAAATTGTGAATGGTATTTATGGTCCCGATACTGTAACAGCTAATTACGTGCAATTTTGGTTTCGTCGATTCCGTTCAGGTATTTTTTATGTTAAAGATGCACCTCGCACAGGCAGGCTCGTCGTCAAAAATGTCGATAAAATCACAGAGATAATCGAAGTTGACTGGCATGTTAGTAGTCGTAGCATCGCCCAGGAGCTAAAGATCGACCATAAAACAGTTTTAAAACATTTGCACAAAACTGGATTCAAAAAGAAGCTTGATGTTTGGGTGCCACACCAATCAACACCAAAAAACATGATGGATCGAATTTCCATCTGCCAAGCCTTGACCAAACCGAATGAAATCGACCCATTTCTTAAACGGATGGTGACTGGTGATGAGAAATGGGTCACATACGTCAACATTGTGCGAAAACGATCGTGGTCAAAGCGCGGTGAAGCAGCTCAAACGGTGGCCAAACCAGGACTAACGGCCAGGAAGGTTGTGCAGTGCATTTGGTGGGACTGGAAAGGAATCATTTATCATGAGTTGCTTCCATATGGTCAAATACTAAATTCGGATCTCAACTGTCAACAATTGGACCGTTTGAAGCTAGCGATTGACCAAAAACAGCCAGAATTGGCCAACAAAAGAGGTGTTGTGTTCCATCAGGACAATGCCAGGCCACACACGTCTATAGTGACTCGCCAGAAACTCCGGGAGCTTGGTTGGGAAGTTTTGATGGATCCACCATATAATCCGGACCTGGCACCAAGCGATTACCATCTTTTTCTTTTTCTGCGTCAGCCGCAGCACATAGTAAGCAGAAGAACATAATAAAAACCTCAACCACCGAACACTAGTGTGNTGGAAGTCTACAAAGAGAAAATTCGGTACATTTTACAATTTTTCTTTGATAAAGGCGAAAATGCAAGCCAGGCGGCTGAAATT
This sequence comes from Ctenoplectra terminalis, assembly GCA_019453375.1. NCBI lineage: Eukaryota > Metazoa > Arthropoda > Insecta > Hymenoptera > Apidae > Ctenoplectra > Ctenoplectra terminalis. The sequence continues at coordinate 47,099 of SMSQ01000307.1, forward strand.
GTGAATGGTATTTATGGTCCCGATACTGTAACAGCTAATTACGTGCAATTTTGGTTTCGTCGATTCCGTTCAGGTATTTTTTATGTTACAGATGCACCTCGCACAGGCAGGCTCGTCGTCAAAAATGTCGATAAAATCACAGAGATAATCGAAGTTGACTGGCATGTTAGTAGTCGTAGCATCGCCCAGGAGCTAAAGATCGACCATAAAACAGTTTTAAAACATTTGCACAAAACTGGATTCAAAAAGAAGCTTGATGTTTGGGTGCCACACCAATCAACACCAAAAAACATGATGGATCGAATTTCCATCTGCCAAGCCTTGACCAAACCGAATGAAATCGACCCATTTCTTAAACGGATGGTGACTGGTGATGAGAAATGGGTCACATACGTCAACATTGTGCGAAAACGATCGTGGTCAAAGCACGGTGAAGCAGCTCAAACGGTGGCCAAACCAGGACTAACGGCCAGGAAGGTTGTGCTGTGCATTTGGTGGGACTGGAAAGGAATCATTTATCATGAGTTGCTTCCATATGGTCAAATACTAAATTCGGATCTCAACTGTCAACAATTGGACCGTTTGAAGCTAGCGATTGACCAAAAACAGCCAGAATTGGCCAACAAAAGAGGTGTTGTGTTCCATCAGGACAATGCCAGGCCACACACGTCTATAGTGACTCGCCAGAAACTCCGGGAGCTTGGTTGGGAAGTTTTGATGGATCCACCATATAATCCGGACCTGGCACCAAGCGATTACCATCTTTTTCTTTTTCTGCGTCAGCCGCAGCACATAGTAAGCAGAAGAACATAATAAAAACCTCAACCACCGAACACTAGTGTGGTTCATTACACGCAGTACCTAATCATCCTTCAATTGGTGACCCCGACGTGATCACAAGTTTGGTGAGTGAAGCGTGAGTTTGTATCAAACAGTGGCAATGACGACAAGGAAGACTGCAGCAATCTTAGGGAGCGGTAACCCCGTCACACTAGGAGACTCCGCGACACCAGATATGAGCCGTGTCGGCACCTGCGTTCCCCCGTTTTGACCAGAACAACCCGGAATATGGTTCGACCAGATCGAGGCGCAATTCATATTAAACGGCATAACATCAGATAGTACGAAATTCTAGTACGAGTGCGGACGCACCGTGGTTCTTGTCTTCCGGTATCAGAATTGTATATGATAATCGAGTTTGTAAATATGCTGTAATAAAGTACTTAGTGATGAGTTGTAAATAAAGAGAAGATAAGTCCCCTGACAAGGAATCAGGGGAGACCCAGGCGCAACAATATCAATACGACGCCGGACCCGCCAACATTTTATAAATCGCGTAGATTAGCTCCCGAAATGTTCAAAATCGCGAGGGCAGAATTCGAAATTTTGATGAACCAGGATCACCTAGTAACGAGATAGAGCATAAATAACATCTTCGGCAGCTTTTCTCACGTTTGAACCGTTATGGCATAGTTATTAACCCGACAAAATGCGTTTTTGCCGAAAAAGAAATAAAATTCTTAGGCTATATGATAAATAGTCAGGACACGAAACCATTACCGGATAAAGTCCAGTCGATAATAGATTTCCCAAAGCCAAAGACAATTATTGCGTCGGTTTTTGGGAATGGCAAATTTTTATAGGCGGTTTATACCGAACGCCGCTGAGCTTCAGATGTTGCTTAACCAGCTGCTGAAAGGCAAGAAGCTGAAAAGCGACGCGTGGGTACAGTGGTCGACCGAATCCGATGCTTCGATCAAAGATTTAAAGGAAGCCTTAGCGAACGGTGCGTTATTAGCGCATCCGGAAAACGACGCGCAGATTGCAATCATGGTAGATACGGTAGATCATGGTTTTGCGGTACGCGCCACGTTGCAGCAGCGCCAAGGAAATCCGTGGCAACTTCTCGGTTTTCACACGAAAACCTTGACGTCCGCGCAGCGCAATTACAGTGCGTACGATCGCGAGCTGTTTCCGATCTATTCGGCAATCAAAAAATTTCGACACGCGGTTGAAGAACGGACATTCGTGGTGTATACGGACCATAAACCGATTGTGTTCGCGTTCAGGCAGAAGCCAGAAAAATACACGCCTAGGCAATTCCGGTATTTGGATTATATTGGACAATCTACGACGGATATTCGACATGTTTGCGATAAAAACAACGAAGTCGCAGACGCATTATCACGCGTCGAGTCTGCCATTGCGTCGATAAATTATGACCAATTAGCGGAATCGCAAAAGGTGGATAACGTCTTTTACGGATAACGAATTAAAGACCCTCCTTGTTAAACCCAAGACCAGCGTTGCAATTAAAACGAGCCAAGCTGACGGATATCGACGCGCAGGTATATTGTGACATCGGGACAGGTAGCGTCCGTCCATTCGTAATGAAACCTTTTCGCAAGCAGGCATTCGCCGCATTGCATGGGCTTTCGCACCCAGAGATTAAAGGCACAAGGCCACCGTGTTATTGGGAATCCATGCTGCGTATCGGGAGGATCTGCGAGCGTCCGTAGCTGAATTGGTATACGGCGAAAACTTAAAGCTGCCGTCAGAATTTTTTACGGATGAGCCGAAATTAGGCGCAGAGCCAGCAAAGTCATCCCGAATTATGTTGACGAATCTTACGAAATAATTATTTTCATGCCAGAGTACCACGAAAGCAGCTGTATATTAATGTGGCAAATCGAAAAAAAAACTGACGTTTGCAAAGTTATCTTTTCGGATGAATCTAAATTTAACATGTTTAATTCAGATGGTCAAAATTATGTATGGAGAAAACGAAATACGGAAATGGAAATCCAACATTTACATTATACAGTCAAACACGAGGCTGGATCGGTTATGATGAGAAAGTATATGACAGTAAGTGGCACCGACAATTTACTATTTATTGATGGAATAATATTAGGGTGTCCTATAAGTTTCTTCCGCGCCACATTATGAATGACTCTAACTGGCTATGTTTATATAAACGTGCAGGCTTATCTCTTAACCGTTTATAGCATCGGTTTCAGTCGTCCCAGAGCTCTTTCAAAGTACGTTTCATTGGTGACAAAGTCTCTTTTAAAATTTTTTCTGCATCGTTCGATTATGCTTCATTGCTTTAAAAGAGGCAATAGTGCAAAGGACACTGCAGACGAGATTTGCACCGTTTACGGGAGTGGTAGTACGACTATTAGGACCGTTCGCAATTGGTTTAAGAAATTTAGAGCTGGCAATTTGAAGTTGAAAGATGAAGACCGCAGCGGCCGCCCAGCAACGACGGATACGGATCTTATCAAGACTATGCTCGCTGAAAATCCGCGATATAGTGTGCGCGAGATAGTTGATGCCACTAACATTCCCAACACAACGGTACATAAGCATTTAATCAAGATGGGATATGCGAATACGATACGAAGGTTCCACACCTATTGACGGAGACCGGCCTGATGAACCGCGTCTCTACGTGTGATTTGCTTCTTCAGCGACATGAAAGAAATCATTTCTTAAAGAGTCTTGTCACTGGAGACGAGACTTGGATTTTGTATCAAAATGTGCAACGGAAACGCACTTGGTCTAAAGAAAATAAACCTTCAACTGTTGCGAAGCCTGGACTTCATCCGAAAAAGGTTCTTTCGTGCATTTGGTGGGACTGAAAAGGTATAGTGTACTACCGGCTCCTTCCTCAAGGTGAAACAATCAATGCTGACAAATATTGCGATCAACTCGATGAATTGAAAGCCGCCATAGCAGAAAGATGGCCAGAATTGGCGAACCGACGAGGCGTCGTTTTCCAGCACGACAACGCAAGACCGCATGTTGCGTTGGCCATAAGGCAAAAATTATTACAGCTTGATTGGGACGTTCTACCTCATCCTCCGTACTCCCCAGACCTTGCTCCATCCGGTTATTACTTGTTCCTCTCCTTAAAAAATTCTCTCCGTGGTAAATCTTTCAAATCCATAATCGAAATAAAAACGCACTTAGATAAATATTTTGCAAGCAAGCCTCAACAATTTTGGAAAGAGGCCATAATGAGGCTTTCTGAGAGATGGAAGAAGGTTATAGAACAGAACGGTTCATATATAACACAATAAATCAACCTTAAACAACAAATATCGTGTATTCATTTCGCATCAAAAAAAAGGAAAGTAACTTATAGGACACCCTAATATCAAACTTGTTAGGGATCTCAAAATCATAATTATACATGGACGCTCACTGGCGACATCTCCCCGCAGTTTTGAGCACTCTCTGGAAGATTCCCCGCATCATGACCCCAATCCCTTTTTCTTTTGAGAGATGTAACGTGTGTAAAAGTACAGATTTTGTATAATGTTTCTTTTCTTTCTTTTTAAATATAATGTTCTTCTCTTTATCAACATAAAACCTATTCTTTCATTCACCAACACATTTAATTGATCAAACTCTCTTCGTGTACTCTCGAAATGACTCACCAAAAATCTATAAATAGAAACCTAATCCTGTAGAAAAATGTAGCGAAAGAAAGGACTTATTTCTTTTTATGGCACGCAGCCAGGGTCGCTTCTCTGAGTATTTCAGGTAAAAATGTTGACTGTGTAGCGAGCGAAGCCCCTCAAGTGGAAATCGTTTCCCGTTAACGAACGTAGTGGGTGAGCCACTTGAGGGGCTAAAGAAAAAGGGCATAAAACGATCCGCGTGGCGAGGTCTAGCTACGGGGAAAGTTCTTGGGACAGACCTCGTCGAGGGCAGAAACCGAAACCGAGTACACCCCGAAAAAAGCTCCTAGCACACCACACTCCATTAAATAAATCGTTATTGTTATCAATTGAGTAGTTATTTACCAGTTACCCCCTTACGTCTAAAACTGCAAACATTTCTATTGCCGATGTTTCATTTCTGTTTCGACTTACGACTTGCAATCATCGTTCTAAGAATTCCAATATAAAAAATGTTTAACGTTCAGTAGTTTACGCGTAGTGTACTCACGTATTGATCCATTTTAAAAACATTAAAATAAAACAAGTACTGTGGCAAAAATATCAGTTTCAGATAGACACCGAATCATTATTTATTACCAGGACGGGCGTAACCAAAGAGAGATTGCCAGAAAATTTAAATTTTCAAGGGCGGCGATTCAAAATATTATAAAAAAGTTTAATGAAACTGAATCTATCAAGAATAAAAAAAACGATGTGGCAGACCTAAAAAGTTAGGGGAAAGACAAGAGAAGTTTCTACGATTACAATCGTTACGAAATCGGACAAAATCCTCAACAGAACTTGCACAAGATTTACAAGGAGCTACAGGAGTATCGTTTGACTTTTCAACGGTGCGCCCGAGTCTCTTAAAATCTGGACTGAGCGGCTATATTGTAATTAAAAAACCATTGTTTCGGAAAGGAAACAAACAAAAAAGACTGCAGTATGCTCGAGAGTATAGTAATTGAAAAATAGAAGACTGGGAAACAGTCTTATGGACTGATGAATCAAAGTTCGAAATTTTTGACAATAAAAGGCGTCATTATGTGCGGAGACGAAAAGGAGAAGCTTACCAGGGAGCATGTTTAAAACCTACAGTAAAACATGGTAGGGGTTCCATGATGGTTTGGGGCTGTATTTCCGGTAATGGAGTAGAAAATTTGATTCGAATAGGTGGAAAATTAACAGCCACGCAATATCCAAAAATTTTACAACACGCAGTACCATCAGGACAACAACTAATTGGTAACAAATTTCTCTTCCAACACGATAATGACCCCAAACACACAGCACGAATTGTGAAAAGTTACTTGCAAGAGTTGGAACATATGGAAATATTAAAAGTTATGAACTGGCCACCTCAAAGTCCTGACTTAAATATTATTGAACATGCTTGGGATTATTTAGACAGAGCAAGAAGAAAAAGTCAACCGAAGAATGCAGATGAACTATTTGAAGTGTTGTAAATCGTTAAAATAACGAACTAGCACGAGTTTACGATACGGACGAGCCAACTGTTATTTTGGAGAGTTGTCTATTTTGCCTTTTTTTGCATGCAATTAACTTAACAACCGGAAGAGGCGTCGGAACCTTAATTAGGAGTTTGAGCCTTAGGCCTCTCTGCTCAATAGCAATTGTATCATAATCTCTATCCCTCGGACGACGGACTCGACGAGCACATGGACGACAAACTTTGACCTGTACTCGACGCAACGAAAACATTTCCACCACCCAAGGACAGTTGTTTTCGAAAACGCTCCAACTCCCATAACCGACAAAGATTAGCCAAGACAATTTTCCCATAATTTTATTATTATTACATCATTATTACTATTGTTAAAAATATATATATATATATGTAAAGAAAGTATACTTTCTTTAATGGGTATTTGTATTTGCCGCGCTTCTTATACTGCGCGCGCCAACTGTTTATAGGATAAGATAACAGAGCACGTGTGCACAATAATATAGAAAGAGAAATAGAATTTATAATATTTAAGAGTAAAAAGGAAAAAGAAATAGTGAGTGTAAATGAAGAAGAGATAATAATAGGCTTTAATTGTCGTTTCTTAATTTACAGGTAAGCGTGTAAATATTGTAAATAACCATTATAATTAGTGAATAAAATTTTTCTTAATTTACAGAGAAACAAATTCTAGCCTATTACTAATCCCGACCCATTTGAGTGTTTTTGTCTTATATATATACTAAGTAATCTCCAATCTCTTCTATCCCTAATCAAGATTCAAATATACGAGCCCAAAGACATACTGGTAATATATTTATAGAAAAACAAAAAAAACCGTCGATATAGTTTAGTCGATAGCGCGGACGTATATAATAAAAAGAAAGCATATAAGATAAGAAAAATTATATATTATTGTAAAAATAGATTATATCATTTATATAGAGTATTTACTATAGTGGAATTGTAACGGTGTTGCAGTTTATTCTAATATAAAACCCGCCGAATCCATTGCACTTTCTCTTAAACAGAAGAGAAAATTTAACAACTATAATTATTATCACGAACATTATCACGATCACTGTCACGTCACTATTGTAAAAGTAAAATACAGTTAGACAATAAAACTCTCCATCGGAAGCTGTTTTGGGTGCCGCTTTACCTTCGCGGTAAAGCCATTCCAAGAAACCCAAAGGACATACATTGTCGTCGAGCTGACGAGTTCGAGAAGCGGCGATCATCGTCAGTTCTCGTCGAGACATAGAGAAGCGTGCCTCGAGGCGTCTGTATATTTCTGTATCTCCTATTTTTTTTCGCAATTAAATATTTATTATACTACTATTTCTACATATCCCTCAATAACTATTATTATATGTAACTGTTATACTTTGAACTTGGACATTTGTTAATTACTTTGGACTTGGACATTTTTTATATGTATAATAAAATTAATATTAGTGTTTGCAATTAATTTTGCTAAATATACGGCTCCACACGAACCGTGTGGAAGCTCAACACAAATAGAATGGTGAAAAATTCCAATGGAAATTATTAATAATTTATACGAAAGCTGTATAAGAGTTGATATTAATTGTAATTAAGGTAAAAGGAGGCCACACAAAATATTAAAGTATTTACCATAAAACATTATAACATTACATAGTTATCAATAGTGTATTGTACAAAAATATAAGTAGAATAAAATATATATGCTCAACCTAACTGTGTATGTTTTTTAACCGGCAAAGATGTAAATTAATGATATAATCTACGTAGCCTTAGCCTTTTGCAGAGTACTGTATATGTGTACTGTATATGAGTACTGTATACGACATATACAGTGACGCCCATACACTTACGTACACTTCATATTTTAACTTTAAAACCTGATTTATTTCTACGGAACTCAGACAGTGGTATCAACAATTTATTTTTAAGGGGGAACACCACTTGAGTGACACTTTCAAAAAATCGAATTTTTTTTTTTGGCTTTAAAAAATCCCTTAGACCCTCAAAAATATGATACGAATTCGTTTACAGCTAAAAAAATTTTTTTTAGAAGGTTTTTAAGCGTTTTTCTAAGAGCTCTCTAAAAGCCGAAAAACGCTGTCGGTAACACAACTCTGTTATTTTTAGTTTCTTCCTCATTTAATTTTATTATCCTTTGAAATTAAGTTACCGACTGAAATTAGTTCTCTTTCTAAGCATATAAGTGCGCTGAAAAAAAAAAAAAAAAATTCCATCAGATGTAGCGTCTGTAAAATCGTTGAGAAGACGCCGCTGCTTACCTCGCATTTTCGGAGCGTGCGTCTGTTCGTGTATAAATTTATTGTTTTTTCACGAATAACAGCGTTATTTTTTACTTGTTTAAGTCGTGTCTCTACCAAAAGTGTACGATAATAAAAAAGGTGATCGGGGTACTTATAGATGAAGACTAAGAAGCAAGATAACTAATCGTAAGCCTCCTAACCCCAGTGAGATTGAGAAAAATGACAATTTTGTTAGCAGCTCTGCAAAAAAACTTAAACTGTCAAAAGATGCTTATGATGTAAGTGTTGATAGTACTTTTTCTTATCGGATTGTGTGTTTATCAATGATTTTAAATACCATTTCAACGTTGGTGCAGTGTAAAACATGTGGCGGGGACGTTCATTTCACAGAGTCAAAGGCCTCGGAGGTAAAGGCAAGTTAACTGGAAAGTTAATCGACGAGTTAACAATTTTTTATGGCCTTGCGATTCGCAGAAATGTCGATTCCGTAGAAAAAATGAGAAAAGAAATTTGGGCAACATTGAAGCATAAGATTTCGACAAATGACAAGCCCCAGCACGATGATTGTCCAACCGGAGAAGAATCTTGGTGCTCTTGGCAACGCTCGAAAGCTCAAAATGACCTAAAAAATAACAATCACAAACCAGCTATGCGCGATGAAGTTTATAAAGCAGTCTTGCCGATTTATCAAGATCTTAGCAGAGATGATCTGCTTGAACGCTGTTCGGGTGGATATACTCAAAACAGAAATGAGAGCTTCAACAGTATAGTGTGGGCGATCGCTCCTAAAAGTAGTTCTGGCGGTAAAATGTTGGTCGATATTGCAGCTGATATTGCTACAATGACATTTAACGACGGTCTGCTATCCCTTGCTCAAGTTTTGGAAACAATTGGTGTGAAAATCGGGCCTAATTGTTACAATTTCTGCGTTCAGAGTGATGCCACAAGAATTTCTCTCGCAGAGTGCTCGATGACAGATGCGGCAAAAGAGGCTCGAAGGGCCAATTTGGCAGCTTGTAAGGNTAAAACTTTGATTTATTTCGAGAAAAGAAATATTTTATAAATATTTTGTTCCGATCTGTCGGTTTTGTAGCGGACAACTACTTACGTACATTGCTGTTTCGCACAGTTAAGCCAAATGTAAATAATATGTACCAGTATCTGCTGAGCAGTATTTACAGTTAGACGTATTACAAATAAATGTTAGAAGTGTCCAGCGAAGACTTAATGAGTTTCAATTATACGGACGCGTTGCCAGAAAAAAACTGTTAAGACATTGTAAACTACCATGCGTGCTCGTCTATATGATTTACACGTGTACGCATCTTGCGGGTGTGCGTGGCGCGCTCTTCTGAGCATACGAGCTTCTTCTCGTCTAGTAGGTTCTACCACGTTGTAAGCATTACGCAATCGCTCTCATAAAGATATATTAAAGTTCACTGTATTATAAAATAAAGTTGTGTAACTTATTCCAGCCCTAACATACGTTAGTTGTTGTTATATCTTTAATAGAAACCGCTCATTTCAGAAAAAAATCGTCGGGCTAGGATTGTTTTCGCGAAAGAACATTTAAACTGGACGCCCCAGCAATGGTCCACAGTAATTTTTACAAATGAATCGAAATTTAATCGATTTGGATGCGATGGTAAAGTATACGTGAGACATCGCAAAGGGGAAGAATTTCATAAAAATTGTATTAAACCGACTGTAAAAGGTGGTGATGGGTTGGTACTCGTTTGAGGGACTATGACACTGAAAGGTATAGGTCCTATTCATCGGATAACTAGAATCATGGACAGATATGTATATCTGAATATTGTCAAAAATGTATTGCTACCATTTGCCGAAGAGTACATGCCAAAAGAATGGATCTATCAAGTGGATAATGATCCGAAACACTCCGCAAAAGTTGTCGACATTTTTGAGTGACAGTAACATTCGTGTAATGAAATGGCCGGCACAATCTCCGGATCTAAATCCAATCGAAATGCTGTGGATTGATGTCGACAAACACGTAAAAAAACAAAATCCAAAAAATATTGATGAATTGTACAGTACTGTACATGAAGCGTGGAATTCGATACCTGCTAGCAGATGTGCTCGACTTATCGAATCCATGCCGCGAAGGTGTGCTGCGGTTATCAAAAATAAGGGTCTACGTACGAAATATTAATGTATTATAATCATTAATTAACCAAACATGTGAAAACATAGACATTTCAATATGTACTTAAGTATGTGTCTGCAGAAAATTTGACACTTGAATATAAAAATATAAAAAACTTTTTAATTATAATTAATTAAGAAAAGCTATTTTGATATCTTATTATGTATATTGTAAACGTATAAAAAATATAATTAATTTTCGTATACTTGTTTAACGCATAAGTGTACAGGAAATAATATTTAATTTGGTTAACAGGTTAAGCGCCACGCCGGCCCCTGCTGACCGACGCTCAAATTTTCGTTTAGACATCGTTGGTTTGTGATAACTGACAGTAACAATTCCAAAAAATAATACTTTACAATTCATTAATAGATTCTATTAAATCATATTAAATAAAGATACAACTTTCCTTCGCAGGCCTCTACAATTTTCTTCTTAAATTCTTAACTATTTTGGGACTAAATGTTTTCGAATCAGTATCGTACCACACAGCCTAACGGAAAGTCGACCAAAATCGGCGTGGCGTTTAACGTGTTAACTGTACGTAAGTATATGGCCGCCACTGTAGTAGAAAAGGAAATAAAAAAGAATGAGGAAAAGTTTTTGCTCTTTTTGTTGATCTGAAGTCTGCTGTTGACAAAGTAAGCAGAGAAAAACTATGAAACACCATGAAAGAGAGAAACATAATAAGAGAAGAACTCATAGAAAGAACGAAAAAGATTTGAGGAAACAAGGAATATGATAAGAGTAGAAGATGGGATAACAGAAGAATTCTGGGCTAAGGAAGGGTTAAGGCAAGGTTGCATTTTGAGCTCAACACTATTCACAATATTCTTAGCAGATATGGAGAGTGAATTAAAGAAAATAGGCTGGAGGTATAAAGATAGGAAATAGGAAAGTGTGTTCTCTCTCATATGCAGATAACATTGTGGTGCTAGCTAGAAAAGAAAAAGATATGAGGGCAATGTGTACCAAATTAGAAACATATCTAGACAAGAAGGGAGTAAGTTTAAATACAAGAAAGTCCAAAATATTAGTGTTTGGAAAGGGAAGAGAAAAGAAAAAGAAAAACATATGGAAATGAAAAGATCAGAGAAAAATAGGAATATAAATCAGCACGTACAGGAAAGAGTAAAAAAGGCAACTGCAGCAATAAAACAAGTGGGGTATAGGTGAAAGAATTTTCAAAGATAACTTTTGGAAAAGAATGCTTTTGTTTAAGTACCTGATAAAAGGAATTTTGTTGTACGGTGTAGAACTGTTTAAATAGAAGGAAAGGATGGAAATAGAGAAAGTACAAATAAAATATATTAAATGGTGTTTAGGAATAAACAGGTGTACTTCATCGTACATAGTACTGCAAGAGATGAATACGGAAAGAAGAATTTGCATGCTACGTGAAACAAGGTCAGGAACACTGAAACATTAGGTAGAAGCATGTGTAGCATTAGAGAAAGGGAAATGTTCCTTGACCGAAATTTTAAAGAATAGAATAAATGAGTATAGAATGGCTTAGAATATTAGATAAGAAACTAAAAGATAAAAAGAGAGAGAAGAGACAATATAAAATTATAAATATAGTGTATAAATGATAATATATAAGACTGTAATATAATAACTTGGACAATAAGATTATAACAATAGAGCAGTAATAAGGAATAGTGTAACATGCGATATATAGGATCGATATAAAAGTAAATTTATAAATAATATGTAAGATAAGGAATGTATGCCAAAGAGGAAATAGTGCATATAGTGCAAGGAGCTAATCTCTTAACTCAAGGATGCGAAAAAGCAACCTGAGAATGTAGGTGTGAAGGGATGAGAGGAAACACAATATAAACCAAATCCATTCTATGGCTGATAAGAACAGAATTAAACCATAATAAAATATATACATAATGTTAGGTATCCAAATATTTTTACGACATCAATATCACGTCTAATTTCATTTATTATTTATTATTTATTATAAAGAACACAAGAAAAGATAAAGTAATTATTTTTACATATTTGTAAACTAGTATATGCGCTTTAAGTGGTCATAGACCAGCAAATTAGATAATTATATTTTAAGTAAGTATATAAAACAGTAATTTCACAAGTACCAGAGTGTCCGAATATTAAATCAATTAACTGGTAAAACTTAAAAATTTACATTTATATATAAATGAAGATAACAATACCACAGTATTCTACAAAGGCTGATCTTTCATATGCAATATAAAAGTGATAAAAAGAAACTTACCATGGTGTCTTCAACAGAAAAGGTTTAGAAACGCATGCCACGTGCAAAGACACGTTTAATTTAATGTTACAAAATCCATTATCCATCGCTTGTTGGAAATACAAGGCTTTTTTATCCTAGAAATATTAAAACTAATTAAATAAATTAAATAAAAATAACAAAATGATTAATATAAAAAAATTAGAAATTTATTATTTTATAACATAATAGATTAGAAAAACATGTACAAGTTGCAATGACACAGAAACTTAGAATTCAATTTGAATGTTGCACTATACTATTAATATATTATTACTATAAATTTTAATACAATTATATGATAATTAATTGAATTTAAACATTTTCAAATAACAAAAGTTTAATAATACCAAATTACTGATAGGAGAAAAAACTCAAATTTTAATAATTTAAGGAGTTAATAAGAAAATAAAACAGAACTACAGCTGTTAAAAATATTTAAACCATACAGCAATGTTAAAAATACTTTTTAGGAAAATCTGCAATGCATATATATTATTTCTACATTTAAATATAATAAAAGTTAATATATTAAATAAAAAAAGTTTAGTGTGACACTTCTAAATTGTTTACAAAATATATCACATGAAACGGGGATGTACACATTTTTAAACAGAGGTTAATATTCTAAAATTTGTTTCACCGTAACACCACTTTTCTGAATCATTTTAAAACAAAACATCAATACGAATGAGTTATTCAATATAAAGTAGAAAATCGTGTATGAAAAAATTTGTATCTTTCTGTCTTAAATTTCGCAAAATATTGCTTCCAGGTTAGAATAAGTTAAACGAAGCTAATAGGTACTTTTTAATTTAAAAAATATATAAGATATAAATTATTTACCTTATAAATAAATGACTTCTGTCGCTTATTGTTATCAACTATGCATTGTACACCATTATATACATTCGTAATCTTCGAACGCTGCAACCTTCTTCCACAACTAACATTCTACCGCCATCCGGAGTTCAGTCTAAAATGCTGCTTGAATAATGCCGGTCTTCGAATCAGTTAATATTCGTCGCTGATTGGCTACTTCTTCAAAATACGTATGAAAGTTGCGCAAAATACTTGCGTACAAATCTATTTACAACGTATTTGTAGGATATCATAGATGAGTCTCGTCCTTTAATCCAGCAACGTGTAGCGTAAACTTTAGAAACGCCAAAGTTGCAAATAGTCGACACAAATGTAATATGAAGGAGAAATAAAGGTGAAGTTAACATTTGTTCAAAAGTTTGCAAATAATTATAGATTCAGTTAAACTGTAGAAAAGGGGCTTCCTCTCCGAACAACTTTTTCCTTTGCATGTAAGCTGTGATCCAGCTAATAAAAAATGTAGTCAAATATAGCTTTTATAATTATTTAAAATGTAACTTTTATTGAATTTGTCATAATTTTTATAATTAGTCTGTTATTACTTCACGTTACCAGCCGCTTCACAGCGCACAATGGCGTATTCGCACCGAAAAGCCGGACATATGTATATCTGCAGTAATAATTCGCATACTTTCAAATCTTCGTATCTTGAATAAAATTCATTAAAAATTGATGAAATAAACATCATTTTAAAGATCGAATGTTCTAAATCTTGTCTAAATATGTATCTAGGAGGTAAAATTTACCCTTAAAGTGAGTGTATCAAACTGTAAATATTTCTTGATGTTTGTTAAGTGTTATACAAATTAAACAATACTTTTTGTAATTTTTATGAAAATGATTGGAAAAAATAATTCATTATTTCTAAAATCAGTCAAATTCTATCGAAAAATGATAATTTTTAACAAAGTATATGTATACACGAATGTATATGCATAGGAAAAACTATATAATATCTTTTTTGCAATAATAATTTATGTACAATGATGTATATGTTGATATAAAATTGACTTTTTTACAAAATGTCACTAAATTTTCTAGCCTGAACCACAATAGGACTTAACGATACATAAAGAAGGGAAAGAACTTTTTAACTATTTCGATTAGTTATAAAATTTCAATATGGATGATTTCGGAACTAATTCCTTTTGTATCGTAAACACAAACCATTACTAAATACAGTAAAAACTCGATAAGTGTTCAGAATTTGTGACCGGCGAAGATGATTTAGCGGACAGGAGACTCGCTTCTGCGAACCGTTTGTATTTTGCCGATGTCGACGAACGTAGAAAAAGACAGTGTGATGAAGAAGAACAAGGGACTAAGACTCGAGGTGGTTGTAAAGATTAAATGCCTACATATCGATGAGGAATACTAATGCCTCGAACAAACTTTTTTATTTTTTATTTTTTTTTAATAAAAATTTCACCAACGTATTGGTGAAATGTTGCTAATTAAAATGAGACTAAACACGATATTGTTATGACAATTGGTTATGATGATTAAGCCTCTGTAGCCCGAATTTTGTCTGCTTATTGGAGAAAATATTACCATTGATTACAGTTTTTCACTTTGATTTGAAAATGTTTAAACTAATAATTACTGTAGATGGATCGTGGTGTCGCTACAGTAATACAGTAATCAAATTTAATAGTGCAGTGACAGCTGAACAAAATTAATTTTTAAAATATAGATACATCAGTTTGTAACTTTTAAGTCGCACGATCCCATAGAGAGTTGAGCTTGTAAATGTTCCTCTTTCCTCGCTGTTTCTTTCTACGCATTCACAGAAAGTAAATTATTTCAAGATTATTCGGGTTAATTAAAAATATCATAACAATTTCGTGTTTGGTCTTATTTTAATCAGGAAAAACTCATCGACGTGTTAATGAAATTATTATAAAGAAGAAATGAAAAATAAAAAAGTTTCATCGCTGCATTAGTGTTATCTCGCCGATACGAATACGATAGAAATTTTGAAAGGGAAGCCTTGCGGTGTAATATTTCTCCCATGAGTACTTCAGGGGGGAATCCCCCCAGTGGTGGGGATAACCCGCGAACACTTAGCGTGTAGATTCTTTCGAACATTTAGCGAGCCTTTACTGTATAATGATGCAAGAATGAACACGCCGACTCATGATGTGATGATACAAAATTGTTAATAAATTTTCAGAATTAGAAAAAAAGATATGTTATAAAATACAATATTTTGAACAACTTTTTTCTTTGCATATAAGCAGCGGTTCCGCTTGGTTTCTGAGATATTCGCGAAAAACTGTTACTCTTACTACCAGCACTTACTAAAATGAAAATTTTTCCTACAGCTGTACGTCTGTGGCACCGTATGCGTCAATGTTGGTTGCCGTTTATCATCTGTTTATATACGACCGTCAGACAAGCTTAACACTAGAACTACCGTACCAGTCAAAATGATTGGTTCGTAATTTCTCATAGAAATTTTATAAATTTACAGTGGCACATTTTTAGGGATTTTCTATAATTTTTTACAAAAAATATGCACAAAGAATTATTACCCTTGTTATAAGAATTTTTTCAAATACTCATCATCTTGATTTCTTTGCTACAAATAAATCTATTTCAATCGTTGGTAATTGTAGTGTTAAAGGACTCGTACATTTTAACTTATTTTTTAAATGCATAAACAGTAATTAATCATAGAACGACACTGTAGCGTCGCTGTAAGTCCCCACTCAAGTTTAATTGTCTCTAAAGTAGTATACATATAAACATTAGCGGCTTAAAGCTTTATATACCTTCTTAATTCATATCCAAATTACTGAAAAAAAAGACAATTTTTTGTTGATTTTCATTGCTTTTATAAGCTTTAAGGTACCTGGTAACCGGACGGTTTTCTTAACGTAACGCAATATATGTATAATATGATTGACACAAAATTTAGAGGGGAAGGGGGCAGACTGGAAATGTAAAATTTTAGCTTCAACCAATTATTACTTTCCGAGATATTAGTAAAAAACTTTCGGCACCTGTTGGATGACCAATCTCCTGACTCATTGCAGCGACCAAAACAAGATATCCTTGATTGTGCTTTTTCCACACAGTCAAAATTTTCACGGATCTCTAACTTAATTACCCCATAATCCAGAGCAATAGGTTTCATTCCCCACGTAAAAACCTAAGACATCATACACTAAATATCGCGTATACAGACTTGAGTAATACATTGAATGATACCTATCCAAATGTTACTAATGCAAATGTTTTAGCTGTGGTAGCTACTACTATTGTCGATCGTGGAACATCAGCCTCAGTATGTATAGGATGTCTCATGTAAAATTTCTACGCAAATACTAGTGTGTTATTGGAGATCGCCTCATGGCGGTCCGAAATTAATCTAGACCTACCTTAACTCAAATTTATGTGAATTGACAATATTTAATAAGTAAAATATGTTTAATTCGTTGATAACTATTTAGATTTTTTGGTCATCGAAATTAAAATGCACCATAATGTAAGTTACATTCATGAGATACTATACAGTGTATCCCAGAAAGGGTGTAAGTCCCTTTAAGGGGTTGTTCCTGGGGTGATTCTAAACAACTTTTTCCTTTGCGAAAATGTCAAATTCGGCTTTGTTAACGAGTTATTAACGAAAAACACTGACCAATCACAGAGCGAGTAAGACGGCTGGGCGTCAGCGGGAGCGTTGGATTCCACGCCGCGCTTCTGTTTCTACGAGCAACTCAGGATATATCGAAGCGACTGTTGACAAATGTTAAACACAAGCATTCTTTATTGAAATAATCGTCTCTTTTAAGAGCCACAAGTTTTTACATCCTAGGAGTAATAATAAAATAAATTTCAGAACCTTAGTGTTGTAAATTATAAGTGATCAGTGTTAGTATTCGTGCAGTGAGGTGAACATTAGTGTCGATGTCCCGGTCATACGTTCGGTGGTGTCCTATACTCGTGATCAGCTGTTCGCTACACCACAAGCCGAATCGTCCGTCAAGGGTGAAGATCGGTATTGTGACACAGTGATGCGTATTTCCAAACAGCAGGTGAATCATTTGTTGATTGGGTGAGTTCAATTTAAATTTTCGATTATTCTTTTCTAATTTAACGAGGCTTGTAACTTATTCCTGGCTGTGTTCTTCAAACTCTTCATAAAAAATCATTTCAGCAAAACTATCAAACGATTATTACGCATTATTAAATATTTATAATTAGTATTATTATTAAATATCGTATTGAAGCAATAAAAATAAAATTAAACGACAGTGTTAAACACTATTAAAGAACTATGTTTAAGATTTATGATCAATAATAATGTTTGATGTTATTTGAATAAATTTTTATTAGGAAAAAGATTTGCATTCTATTCCTTATTAAATTTCAATTACTTTTCGTTGATTTGTACATTATCCATTTGGAATATCGAGTAAACTCAATTTATTTGGTCCACACGAATAACAATTAATTAGTTTATTCGATATAACTTGTGTTTAACATTCGTCAACAGTCGCTTCGATATATCCTGAGTTGCTCGTAGAAACAGAAGCGCGGCCTGGAATCCAACGCTCCCGCTGACGCCCAGCCGTCTTACTCGCTCTGTGATTGGTCAGTGTTTTTCGTTAATAACTCGTTAACAAAGCCGAATTTGACATTTTCGCAAAGGAAAAAGTTGTTTAGAATCACCCCAGGAACAACCCCTTAAAGGGACTTACACCCTTTCTGGGACACCCTGTATATATATATAAAAAACTGATTTAGTTTAATTAGATTAAATGTAACGGGGGCAACAGACAATGTTAATATGTCAATCCCTCATCAGCAGACAACATTAATAAAAACGGAATTTTTATTTTATATATGTATATAAATTGGATTTGTATTTCATTCTATCCTTCCAAAGGCAGTGAGTGACATTACAGAAATAATAGATTCCTTGCCAAATTTTGAATCCTCGCTCAAGTAACTTTATATCCTTCTCGCAAACATTGTTCTTATGTAAAACAAAGCTTTAAAATATTTTTATTCAAGTAAAATATTTTTTGTAAAATCTTGAGCCTTAACACTAAACCTACCAACGATTAAAGTAGACCTATTTGTACGCGAAAAAATAAAAATGATAGGTATTCTAAAAAATACATGAAACAAGGAGAATAAACCTTTACCTATATTTTTCACAGAAAATCAGAAAAAATTCGCCAAACTGAATTGTTGTAAATTTATAAAATTTTTATGAGAAATTACAAGCCGGTCATTTTGACCGCTTTGGTAGTTTTAGTGTTAACTTTAAAGTTGCCAAAAATCATTCTCGCAAACATTATTTTTATGCAAAATGAAGCTATTTTCAAAAGGGTATAACAGGATAAAATGGTTAAAAATGCTCTTGAACCAATTTTTTCTAGCAATGTATCTTTCGATAATTTATCAAAAGAAAACATTGTACAACCAGCAGGATGGTAATGTGGAAAATCCAAATTATTGGCAATTAACACATTTTCCCTATTTTATTTCCCTATTTATCAAAAATTCTGAAAATATTATAAAGTATTATAGACATGGTTGATTATAGTTATGAATTTGTTCAAATTCTTAGGTTGCAAGTTCTGAGTACAAAAAATCAAAAACTCAAAAAAATGTCGAAAAATAAACAAGCTTCTCTTGTCGTAGATTCTCACCCCACAAAACTCCAATTTTTTTTTTCCTCGTGAAATCAATTTTGTTTCAATTATTAATTATATGATATTTAACGGTGATTGCTTAAAAATATTTCAAACATAATCTGCATCAAGTATATTGGATTAGTATGCTTTATGATCAGATTTGTTTAATATTTTTGAAACATTTAAAAAAAATCAATTTCATAAAAAAAATTGTGCCTTTGTCGGACGCGAACTTACATCAAAGAAGTTTATCTCGATTTCACATCGAATACCCTAACTGTGATGCTAATTAATACATTGACAAATTGTCTGGTATGTCATAATATAAGGTGCTTATTCAGGTCCAATTATTAAAAATTTTTAAATAATTTACTTTCCTTCATTCAGAAATTACTGTGTCGAATGCAGAGATATTTAAAATTATATAATACACTGGCTATATAAAAGAAATACAAAAACTGAAAGTATTTATCGCGGAAGAACAGAAATATCTTGAAAATATTGGTTTTTATTTTTTTTTAATCACAGCGCACCCTACCGAAAAATCTGAAAAAAATTGAGGATAATAGTCATACCAATATCTAACTACTGTGAAAATAAAAACCTAGTCGCTTAAAAACTGCAATCCGAAATCTGTATTTTTTTAGAGTATTTTGAGTTTCTGATTTTTTGTTCTCAAGATTTGGAATGAAAAAATCTGAAACAAATTACAATCATAAATAACCACATCTACAATAGTTTAGAATTTTTTCAAAATTTTCTCATACCATTAAATAAGTAAAATGTGGTAAAAATTGGTAATTCGAATTATCCCTGCAACTACCCTCCCGGTTTAGTTAGAGGGTTGAAATCTGGTGTACGGCTTTTCATAAGCTATCGAAAGGTGCATTCAAGGGCACTTTTGACCATTTTATCCTATTATATCCTTCCTAATTGGATTTGACCGGTCTTCGGAAATTTCGCCAAATATGTTTTATAACATATTCAAGAATCATCCAAATTCGAAGGGCTTCTTCTCTCCACTTTCAATACATATTTGCATATTTAATTATTTATTTGTACCAAATAAAATTAATAAACCAAATTAATAATGAATAACCTTAAAATCTTTTTTTTTTTCTTTTTTATTAACTGACATTTTATAACAATTCTCTCCAAATGAGCACCAAATTCTCTTTCTATGTTCTATTGGTGATATTGAGTGACACGAAAATAGTAATGGGGTTTTAGAGCTCTAGAAATTCGAATCATAAAAATACATTGAATGAGTTGGCTACCCTTATGCCTAGTCGATGCTATTATATTTAAATTAATTTAAAACATTTTATTTATAGAATTAGAAATAAGCACGGAAATGTATAAAATTATTGTAAAACTTGTAATGTATTTGTAATATATTGTACAAATGTATAGAATAATAATTATAATATTATTTTAATGTTATCATATTATTATTAATCTCTTTGTTATACCGTACGAATTAGTTGAAGTAATAATTAAACATTTATTAAAAATAATCAGTTAACATGTTCGTTGTAGAATTTTATTTTTCTCTCCACACTAATGCAATCACATTCAACTTTATAAAATTGTATTATTACCATAAAAAAGCAAAGAGCAAAGAACAAACGCCATTCAATATTTAAATAAGAATCTACTAAATTATTCTTGTAAGAAACTGTTGCAAAATTAATAATTGTTCAGCATACGGGAACTTTATCGAATATCTCCAATTAGCCACATAACACAATTGAAAGTTAAGTCAGAAAATAAGAAGTAGGATGTATATCTATCTATGCTATTAAATTCACGACAGAATGCATACGTGGCGCTGTGGTAGCAACATGCCACTCTGAAGTGGCAGGAAAAAGAAAAAGCGTATGTTGTTTTTAATTGGTTCATATTGTAATTTAATAAAATGAGGTGGCTCATTTCGTGTATGTTTCTCATTTTTTTGAGCTCTAGTGCAAATTGCTATTTCATTACTGTCGATGCACATGCTGAAGAATGTTTCTTCGACAATGTGGAAGCTGGAACGAAAATGGGTTAGTTTTCTTCTTGTACTTATTTTTAACAAACATTCCAAATAATAAATTACAATTTTTTTTAGATAAAACTTTGATATAAACTCGCTTTAATGTTTTTATGTAAATTTTCACCGAAGTAGTTTTTATTATATTCAAAAATGTTCAAAACATGTTGCATTTAACAAACTGATTCTGTCGTTGCTTTTAGAACTGTTAATTAGTATAATATAATACAAAGAACATTATTATGTTATTAGAATACATTGATTTAAGTACTTAAAATATTTATATTGCTCAACAAAAAATATTCACAATAGTGATATTAAATTTAATATAAATTTTTTAATGCTATAAACAGTTATTTTTTCACAAATGAAAGTAGTGTTTTATTGTATGTAACACAATACATTAAAATAAATACAATCAATGTAGTTTAAGCGTGTCATATTTTTAATTAGATGATATTTTATTTTGACGAAGGATATAGCTGGATAAAAGGATCAAAAGTGCTCCTAAACCAAGTTCGACTTGCGATGGATCATTCAACAGCGTCTCAAAAAAAAATTGTTCGTGCTAAATTTCAACTTTGTAACTTGACTGAAGGGGATAATAAATG
>SMSQ01000318.1:2591-31679 GCA_019453375.1 Ctenoplectra terminalis
GAAAAAAGTGACGGGAAAAAATAAAGAGGAAAATGAGAATGATTTATCAGAGATTGTACGACTAAGTTTCTCTCTCACAAGGGAATATGTGGAAGTGGCGCGAGCCGATTTTGACGAAACTTAGGTGAGAGATAGTTTTAAGAGAAATATTTGACACGTATTTTTTTTATCGGCAATCGTCCATGTTAACGCTTTGTTGACCGGGAATTTTACAGAGAAACTATGTCGTGTCACCGGCTATTATTTTGTAATTGAATATGGAAGTGAAACGTTCTAAATAAACTCCTATAAATTTTATTTACACCGAATGAAATGAAATTAAACTTTGGACATATTTTTTATATANGTTTTTGACGCAAAAATTGGATATTTATACTTTTTAACAAAATTGTACTTTTTAAAGTTCTGTATATTTTTAAACATTGCCGATAGTTTTATTCAGTTTGTCACGAATTAAAATGTTTTTAACTCTATCACTACGATGAATTGAGAATTAAAAGAAATAATTCTTATTTCAGAATTGAAAGAGCTCTCGGTATACAAATCGCTACACTTTTTGTTGATGTAACAAAAATATACATAGCAAAATTTAAGTATGTTGTTTAATGAATAATGGTAGATCATATGTAAATGAAAATATAAATAATTCGATTGTACAGAAAACGTCTATGTACGCTTTTATCAGATGATTGCTTCATTCTTAAAGGCGTATACGCTTTTCGTAGCGAAAGGGTTAAAGATGAAGGCGCGAGTAAAAAATAATTTCTTTTCTCTGAGATATTAACGCTTCGACGACCGCTTTCACGTACGTGTAATTTCGCTAGCTAAATTAAATTAATTAAATTATTAAAAAATTCGAATTTTATATTCATCTGTTAATGAATTTTGGCTGTTCTTAGGTATATAGCTTTCAACTCTCAAAATTTTTCAATTACCTGACTTTATTTATCAGTTCGTACTAATATTTCGCTGTCCTTTCGTCGCAACGCATAATTTCAATCACCTAGTATACCTCTTTAACGTTGAATATTTTACAAAAAAAAAAAAATGCAAGTTAATTCAATTTCGCTATATTTTAAAATCGATAGTTTCTTCTTAACAAGTAAAGCTATCATAGTTTCAATACGAATATTAGGGTGAAAGTCCTAGAATGGAATGCGCGTAGGTTAAAATGTTAATACACTAAATAAAAAGCTATTTGTGTAACTATTTGCGTAATTATTTCCGAAGAGCGTACGAGGGTCAACAAGTGAAATTTTTATATCAAAAATCATTCACGATCCAACAGCCATAACAAGTTCCAAATCAACGATGAAACTAAAACTGCGATAATTTTTTTATCGAAATGATCGAAAGACGGAGGAAATTTATCGATAGCAAAAAAAATAGTTAAAGAATTGTAACCAATCCGACGTAATTAATTACAGAAAAGAAAGGTAGGCATGTATTTTCGTTATTAATGTAGATTTAGCGAAGTTTCGACACGATAACTTTCTCGTTAAAGGCGTATTAAGAGCTTCCTATGATCCGTATATCTTTTTTTTTTCAACGGCGAGCTTTTCCGTATGACGGAACGAGGGGATATAGACGAGGGAAGAATACGTGATCCTTGTAAATCCTTAACGCGTTTCTTCCAACTTTAGTTTTACGACCAACAGAGAAAGCATAAGGTAGACGTTGCTGCTTCGATAAATAAGAAATTTCTCCGGCTGACCATTCGTCGTTCGAATAAAGCAATTTTTATGCATGGAAAAATGTTTACACCTGATCTAACGACATGTATAAAATATTGCGAGAAAGCTAAAAATTTTTCCACCGCATACGACTATACTTTTACCTAGCTGCTTTTTATGAAAACATTTTATACCGTGCTGATACTTGTTGATATCTAAACGCGCAAAACTTTGCGAGTTAAGAATTCAGGAAAAATTGTAGCAATTTGTCACGGTGATTTAAAAATAATCATTTTTTCAGCAGTTTTTCGGGAAAAGACTGTCGATATCGGAATAAGAAAATTTTAGTAAATTGAAATTTGAGGAAAAATAATATTCGATTCGGTCATTCATCGTTAAATATAATTTTTTCAGCAGTTTTTCGGGAAAAGACCGTCGATATCAGAATAAGAAAATTTTAGTAAATTTTAGTAAATTGAAATTCGTGGAATAATAATATTCGATTCGGTCATTCATCGTTAAAAATAATTTTTTAGCAGTTTTTCAGGAAAAGACTGTCGATATCGGAATAAGTAAATTTTAGTAAATTGAAACTCGAAGAAAAATAATATTCGATTCGGTCATTCATCGTTAAAAATAATAATTTTTTCAGCAGTTTTTTGGGAAAAGACTGTCAATATCAGAATAAGAAAATTTTACTAAATTTTAGTAAATTGAAACTCGAGGAAAAATAATATTCGATTCGGTCATTCAAAAGGAAAGAGCAATAATTTACTAAAACAGATTAAATTATTTTCTATGTTCTTTTTTTTCAATATTTCCAATCGACCTTTATCAAAAGGAACTTATTACTCCAGAAATAACCAGAATATCCCCCAATTTTCTATATTAAACTACAGCTATAAAAACAAATCTAAGTATCTGACCACCTAATTTCTTTTTACTCCAATAAAATACAAAAAATTTTTAAAACCAATCTATTATTCTCTACGATAGTCACGTACACGCGTACAGTAATCGATATTTAACAGTGCAGCGGTATACCGACAAAACTGAGTAACACAGAAACAAGGGAATAAAATAAAAAAAATATAGATAGAATAACATATAATTTTTATTAATTCGTCTGTTGGAGAAACAAAAGTCGTACAACACTGCTACGAATTTATTTTTCCGCTTACAAGACCACCTGCGAGTAAAAACTGATATTTTTATTTGCTCGTTCAGCTTCATCCATACGTCACAGAATCGTGAAGTGACGCTTTGAAATGCAACCGACAACGAATGAAAATTGTTGAACATAAAATAACCAATCCTTGGTACGTGTCAATGCTTGAAGTCAGATCTATGAAAACGACACGTATAGTTTTGCGGTGCAATATAGAGGAATCCAATATTCTCGATACCCATAGGAGTCGTGCCTAGGTCTCTGGTACCATTGGGTCTAAATCCAATCGCAGGAAGGAAGAAGAAATCGCGACTATTTACGATAAACGCGTTTCGAACAATTCATCTTTCCCTCGATTGCCTATTACTATCAAAATATAATATTATAATAAATGTTTCCCTGTCTTTATCAGAGTTGTGCGATCAGACGGATGTGAAAAGAAAGAAGGTCTTGGAAAATAAAAATCTTATCTCGGAATGGGTACAAAGAGATCATTTTTGTATCAATTGGAATAGACTAGGAAAATTAAGATAAATTTTTTTATTTTTCTCTATTTGTTTGTTATCTTATTATGTAAAAATTGTAATTAATTGTAGCTTTTTGTATCAATAGCAAAGAAAATTATGGGACACAGAATCTGACCTTATCTATGGAATGGATACAAAGAGATCATTTTTGTATAAATTAGAATTGACTTGGAAATTTTAGATTAATTTTTTAATTTTTCTCTATTTGGTTGTTATCTTATTATGTAAAAATTGTAATTAATTGTAGCTTTCTGTATCAATAGCAAAGAAAATTATGGGACATGAAATCTGACCTTATCTTTGGAATGGATGCAAAGAACAGATGATTTTTGTATCAATTGGAATTGATTTGGAA
Source organism: Ctenoplectra terminalis (assembly GCA_019453375.1). Taxonomy (NCBI): domain Eukaryota; kingdom Metazoa; phylum Arthropoda; class Insecta; order Hymenoptera; family Apidae; genus Ctenoplectra; species Ctenoplectra terminalis. The sequence goes on from SMSQ01000318.1 coordinate 6,315, forward strand.
ATTTTAGATAGATTTTTTAATTTTATTCCATTTGTTTGTTATCTTATTATATAAAAATTGTAATTGATTGTAGCTTTCTGTATCAATAGCAAAGAAAATTATGAGACACAAAATCTGACTTTATCTTTAGGGGAAGGTTCAGTTTTTTTGAAACCACCAAAGCAATCTTGATCAAATTTGGAAACAGATACTCTATTAACAGTCAAAAATAAATTGAATACACGATTCTTCACTAAACCTATAAAAATAAACACGCGATAGATAAACTATTTTAAAACTAACGAACGATAATTTTTCTCCACCCAATATAGACCTTATTTTCCAAATTTCTACCATAAACATCTCCAAAAGCTCCTTAAGAATCGCCACAAAAAGATCCCATAAATAATAAATTTTAGATCCCATAAATTAAGTTAAAATTAATCAAAAGAAACGATCCTACAGGGAAGCAATTTTCTTTAACAAGTCCAGTACCATTTATTAAACGAACCTAAACTAAAACCTAAATCAATGTTTCATATCAATCTCTAATACCTCCAAATTCAAAAAATACATATTTCGAACAATTCTTTGTCACTTCTAGCACTCGACCAAAATTCCATTGAAAACCGAACGATTTAAAGGAAAATGGGTCACCGGGTTCAAAACCATCCGACAAGGACCTAGATCATGGATCCCTTTAAAAGATCAAGTTAATAAGTGTGACGAGCCCAAGTCAGTTTACCGTGCTGCTCACATTGCAACGAGAGTGCTTTCCTCCAAACACGCAACGCGATATCACGCGAAGGCTCTGCTTAGCTGATCATTAACCTCCAACGTTAATTAACAGCTGGGAGAACGCGAAACGTTCTAGATTGAAATTCCAAAACGGGTAATCGAAATATTTCGGTACGTATGATCGGTCTTCTTTCGAGAACTCGTAGGTAGGCTGTAAACCGTGGCGAAATGTAAATTCAGGTGTATGAGTCACGTTCGAGCGTAGGATACGAGCAACGATGAATTCTCAGAGCAATGGTAAAAAAAAAAAAAAAGTAACGCGGTTTCCGCGAACGAAATTAAAGAGAGGAAAAAAAAAAAAAAGAAAAAAAAGAAGATATTTTCGATCCTGTAGGATTCACTTTATATCGGTATCGATTCACTCGACTCCCACGGCTCGAGCCTGATAATTGATCGCCGTTTTTCTACAATGTCGTTATCGTTACGAAGGATTAAGCACCGGCATTCATGGACGCTTCTCTCGCAGGTCCTCCGGCTATAACTTTTCAATCTATTTGATTCCCTAATCTTCTTTATCTTTCGCTACGCTTTTGCATCTGTCATTTTATTCGAACAGATATCCCAACTACAAATTAAATATGGTGAAATTGCTAAACAAACGAAATCAGAGGAAAAAGCTAAACAGATGTAAGTGGATAGATCGCGCGTTTATGATAATCTCGTTGGGGTAACAGGGAACGTTACGGACACGCGCCGGTTTTTATGAAATTTTTATGCGATATACGTAAATAGTGGAAAATGAATCCTATATAAAATTATAATACATTGCGAAATATAAAATATTATGTAGCTATTATTTATTAATAAAACGAAAGAAACTTTTGGGACGACCTAATATATGATATAGATCTCGAGAAAATATTAACATTTTTTTTTTTGAAATTTTTATACGATATAGATCTCGAGAAAATATTAACATTTTTTTTTATGAAATTTTTATACGATATAGATCTCGAGAAAATATTAACATTTTTTTTATATCGACCATCGTTCGTTTTAAGGGAATGATATCAGCCCTCAAAGTAGGGTGTGAAAAACCTATGAGACGATATATCTCGAAAACTATTAAAGATAAAAAGAAAGTTTTAACGTAAGGTTTGTCTATTTTTCAATCCTCAATCCAGCGCCGTAAAAGTTTAAAAAAAAACTAATCTAGAAACTTGTACACCCTACTTTGAGGACTTATTACACCCAATCACCCTTTCGAAGCGATGACCGATATAAAAAAAAATACTTGTCTAATATTTTCTCGAGATCTACATCGTATAAAAATTTTATTTAAAAAAATGTTAATATTTTCTCGAGATCTATATCACATAAAAATTTTATTTAAAAAAATGTTAATATTCTCTCGAGATCTATATTATATAAAAATTTCATAAAAAAAATTTTAACATTTTCTCGAGATCTACATCGTATAAAAATTTCATTAAAAAAATGTTAATATTTTCTCGAGATCTATATTACATAAAAATTTTATTTAAAAAAATGTTAATATTCTCTCGAGATCTATATCACATAAAAGTTTTATAAAAAAAATGTTAATATTTTCTCGAGATCTATATTACATAAAAATTTTATTTAAAAAAATGTTAATATTTTCTTCAGATCTATATCGTATAAAAATTTCATAAAAAAAATTTTAACATTTTCTCGAGATCAATATCGTATAAAAATTTTATAAAGATCAACGTGCGAGTCTAATTTTCTAAGTCTAATTTTATGATTTTAATTCTCCATTCATCGAACAAGTATATAAAAAACTAATCACCCTGTACTTTTCTATCCAATGAAATCCCAATTCTGTCATTCCAATCCTCCAATTTTTTTAGACAAACACACCCCGAATAGTCACATATTATCCTATCATCCTCCATCCAATAAAATCCTAATTCTATCATTCCAATCTTCCATCGTTTCGACAAACACGTCCAAAATAATCACTTATTGCACAATAACCTTCTTCCCTGGCAAACACGCGTAACATTCAAAATAACTGTTCCGTATCCTCTCAACGAATAGACAAGAAAATAAAAAATACTAACCAAAATAAGCTCCGACTACTGAATTTTCTAAAACGATATTAAACTTGTCCAAACATTTTTTTCCACAGACTCAGTCGCTGATAGTCCGACCTATCGAATGGCGCGGCTCGAAGCAAACGGTTTGAACAAAAAGCAAAGACGCAAAAATAGAAAAAACAAAACGAATACAATTTTTTTCCAAACGCTCGATCCCGCCAAATCAAAAATGGCCTATCGATAATAACACGATAAAAATATGTGCGAACACTTACTTGGAAAATCACGAAGCAACGGTCGAATCGCTCCACCGAGTGCCAAGATCCTCGCGGCAGATAAAAATTTTCTCTCGGAACAGCGTTGGAAAGAAAAAGGATCGGTCGAACGATGCGTCGATGATGGTCGGTAACAGGAGTTACGAGGAACCTTTCAGCTTATCGAGCCGTGATCCTGACGAAGCAACTTCCGGTCCTTTACAGACAGCCGCCAGTTGTGTTTGTACGAGTGTTGGTCGATTACGGTTCTCCTGGCTCGAAGATAACAGGACTGTATCGTCCAGGGATAACAGGTGGTACGTCGGAGTTCCTCACCGTGCAGAGTACTAACGACGTGTGACGTCGACGGCTCGGTGCGAGAGGGCTTTTATAGCCGGCCGTACCGACTCGACTCGACTACGCTCGGCACTGCTTGCCATAGAGAGGAGCTGTTGGCCCTACAAACCGATTTCTCCCTTCAGGCCGTTTCGACACTCGTTCGCCCTATGACCCTTGGTCCTCCTTGGTCGGGATTAAGGAGCGGTTCTCGAGATTAAGAAGCGTCCAATGATAATTAGGCTGTCTGGAGCCGCGTCCCTTTCTTGGAGAATCGTTTACTCGTTGCTTGAAAATGTTAACAAGTTGGTGTTTTCTTATTTTTTATTCGATATATATTTTTGAATGTTTTGTTTTATTTGTACGCGTGAATGGGAAATTATGAAACTGTATATGTGTGTAAAATTGAAAAATATGTACATTTGTAATATAGAAATGTAATTAATGTGGTTAAATTTTTATTATGATAAATGTAATTAAAATAATTGTTGTTAAGTATTTGGGATGTATAATGATCTTATTCTTCTGTTTTTTGTTTTCTGTTTTATTTGTTTAAGTTTATTTGATTGTTCAAAATAAATATTGCGAGAGGGGATTTACTTGGTGGTTGAAAATTTTAACAAGTAGGTCAGATTTTCTTTATTTGTTTTTTTATATTATTTTTATTTGTTTTTGTTATACATACTTGAGATAATTATTGTAAGTAATTGGGATATTAAATGATCTTATTTTTCTGTTTTTTTATTTTATTTGTTTGCGTTGTTTATTTGATTGTTAAAAATAATTATTGTGGGAGGATATTTACTTGGTAGTTGAAAATTTTAGCAGGTAGGTTAGATTTTCTTTATTTGTTTTTATTATACATACTTGAGATAATTATTGTAAGTAATTGGTGCGTATAATGATCTAATTTTTTTGTTTTTTTATTTTATTTGTTTACGTTGTTTATTTGATTGTTAAAAATAAATATTGTGAGAAGGAATTTAATTGGTGGTTGAACATTTTAACAAGTAGGTTAGATTTTCTTTTCTATTTGTTGTTTTATATTTAGTTTTATTTGTTTTTATTATGCACAATTAAAATAATTATTGTAAGTAATTGGTGCGTATAATGATCTTGTTTTTTTGTTTTTTGTTTTATTTGTTTACGTTGTTTATTTGATTGTTAAAAATAATTATTGTGAGAGGGTATTTATTTAGTAGTTGAAAATGTTAACAAGTATGTTAGATTGTCTTTTTTATTCGTTATTTTATAATTAGTTTTATTTATTTTTATTATACACAATTAAAATAATTATTGTAACTAACTGTTATATATATATAATGGTTTCATTGTTTTGTTTTTATTTCACTTATTTATTTAATTGCTACAAATAATTGTTTTAAAGGTGCTCACTCTAAAATATTAACAAGTTTAGATTTTTCTTTTTCTATTTGCTCTCTTATATTCAGTTTTATTTATTCTTATTATACAGTTGGTAAGAAAAGTGCTCGACTACTTTAAGTATAAATTCTGTTTCTTCAAAATATGTTTCTACAAAATGTAATTAAATCGTTCAAGTTAAACAATTGGTCGTTTTATTACAAAGTCAGGGGTAAGTCTTAATTATATTTAAACTACCAGAATTTCCTACACTGTATTTAATATTATTCTTAAAATATACGATTCGAGAGTATCAAGTACTAATTTTGATCGATTATTGCAGGAATATTACTTCGTAAGTATTCTCTTTTTTCTATGTCAATTTTTCAATATAATATACAATGTCGCACAAAATTATAACTAGATTATTATAACAACTTTTTTCCTGGTCAATTTAATTATCAATTCGCTCCATGATCGATAGACATTACACCATCTGACGTTTAAAGAAAAATCGAATATTTATCAGCCAATAAATAAAATACAGAACAGGTTAGTCCATAAACAACTGTTACCCCAAAAAAAATTCACGTTATTCAGTATCGTATATAAATTTTGCATTAATATTTACACGTTATTTATTCATCTCTACAAAAATCAAATAATACGTATCAGCACAACAGCAAAATTTATCGAAATACATTCAACACTGAATTACGAGTAAAAAAATATCACCGAATTTTTTTAATACTAATAAAATCACAGCAACCCTTTCCAACAATTCCAGATCCGACTTCTATCGATTGAACTTTCGATATAGCGCTCATTCAGAGTCCAAAATATACCATCGCGGCTTCTCTTTTGTACATAAATGAATCTCTTTGAAAAAGAAGCATCGAGTGTAATTACTAAAAAAGGAAAGAAAAAAAAAATTAGCGAAAAAGTTTGATGAAAATTCGATCGATAAAAGACGATAGTTAACGTTTCGATAAAACACTGTTCTCAACGATTTCCTAAAAACTGGTTAGCAATTAAAAATATTTTATATCCTCGGCCTGATCGAACAACCGTTCCCATTGCATTTATCGTGGACCCTAATTATTATAATAGCAAGCGCGCGTCTAATTTCAATTTCACATAATTCCCGAATCACGTTACGCATGATGAATCTGTAATTTAACTATTTGCATTTTGTACACATTAAACGGTGGCGGTTATTATGAAAATGCAGCATCTGCTCTGGCATCAAACTTTCGGTAATGAAGTTAACACTAGAGCTACCAAAGTGGTCGAAATGACCCATTCATAATTTTTTACAGAATCTTTATAAATTAACTACGGTGCCTTTGGGAAAATTTTCCGTGATTTTCTATTAAAAATATGCATAAACTTTTGTCTGAATTGCATTGCATATTACTCCCTCCGGAAATATGGTATATATTTAAAAAAAAATCATAGATTATCTTGAATATAGAAAAGAAATGACAACATTCATTATATTATTATGGTATATATTAAAAGTAATATAATCTAATATAATTGACACGTGTCGTGTTCTTCGAACGATTTAAAAAAAAAATCGTAGATTATCGTGAATGTAGAAAACAAATGACAACATTCATTATATTATTATGGTATATATTAAAAGTAATATAATCTAATATAATTGACACGTGTCGTGTTCTTCTTGGTTTAAAACTTAACGATCGAAGATCAGTTTTTTTTATGATAAATAAAATTGGTACCGCTGCAAAATCAATATGGAAAATAGCGAAGAAGAATTGATAAACTTTTTTTAATCTATGATTTAAAAAAAAATCGTAGATTATCGTGAATATAGAAAACAAATGACAACATTCATTATATTATTATGGTATATATTAAAAGTAATACAACCTAATATAATTGACACGTGTCGTGTTCTTCTTGGTTTAAAACTTAACGATCGAAGATCAGTTNCGTGGTTAAATTTTTATTATGATAAATGTAATTAAAATAATTGTTCTTAAGTATTTGGGATGTATAATGATCTTATTCTTCTGTTTTTCGTTTTCTGTTTTATTTGTTTAAGTTTATTTGATTGTTCAAAATAAATATTGCGAGAGGGGATTTACTTGGTGGTTGAAAATTTTAACAAGTAGGTCAGATTTTCTTTATTTGTTTTTTTATATTATTTTTATTTGTTTTTGTTATACATACTTGAGATAATTATTGTAAGTAATTGGGATATTAAATGATCTTATTTTTCTGTTTTTTTATTTTATTTGTTTGCGTTGTTTATTTGATTGTTAAAAATAATTATTGTGGGAGGATATTTACTTGGTAGTTGAAAATTTTAGCAGGTAGGTTAGATTTTCTTTATTTGTTTTTATTATACATACTTGAGATAATTATTGTAAGTAATTGGTGCGTATAATGATCTAATTTTTTTGTTTTTTTATTTTATTTGTTTACGTTGTTTATTTGATTGTTAAAAATAAATATTGTGAGAAGGAATTTAATTGGTGGTTGAACATTTTAACAAGTAGGTTAGATTTTCTTTTCTATTTGTTGTTTTATATTTAGTTTTATTTGTTTTTATTATGCACAATTAAAATAATTATTGTAAGTAATTGGTGCGTATAATGATCTTGTTTTTTTGTTTTTTGTTTTATTTGTTTACGTTGTTTATTTGATTGTTAAAAATAATTATTGTGAGAGGGTATTTATTTAGTAGTTGAAAATGTTAACAAGTATGTTAGATTGTCTTTTTTATTCGTTATTTTATAATTAGTTTTATTTATTTTTATTATACACAATTAAAATAATTATTGTAACTAACTGTTATATATATATAATGGTTTCATTGTTTTGTTTTTATTTCACTTATTTATTTAATTGCTACAAATAATTGTTTTAAAGGTGCTCACTCTAAAATATTAACAAGTTTAGATTTTTCTTTTTCTATTTGCTCTCTTATATTCAGTTTTATTTATTCTTATTATACAGTTGGTAAGAAAAGTGCTCGACTACTTTAAGTATAAATTCTGTTTCTTCAAAATATGTTTCTACAAAATGTAATTAAATCGTTCAAGTTAAACAATTGGTCGTTTTATTACAAAGTCAGGGGTAAGTCTTAATTATATTTAAACTACCAGAATTTCCTACACTGTATTTAATATTATTCTTAAAATATACGATTCGAGAGTATCAAGTACTAATTTTGATCGATTATTGCAGGAATATTACTTCGTAAGTATTCTCTTTTTTCTATGTCAATTTNCATGCAAAGGAAATAAATGTTTATTAATATTCGTTACAGAAAATCACAGTTAATTCTTAAAAATGCATCGTTGTTAATTTATAGAATTTATACGAGAAATTGCAAACAAGTCATTTTGACCGCCTCGGTAGTTCTAGTGTTAAGCAAAAAGAAAGGAAGAAAAAAAAAAAAAAATAATACACCCTGTGTTTTCATTAGAGGAGAAAATTGTAATGTAGAACCGTTTCTGTATTAAAATAGTATTTTAAGTGCCATGTGTTGCACAACAACCTAATTATACGCAATTTAAGTATGCAACGATGTAAAGCTAAAAGCGAACGGATTTGGATTTTAAATAAAAATAGATTCTCTGATTAAACGTTATTTTACTTTATTTTTGTTTCTTCGATATTAAAGAAGAATGAATCAGGGTTAACAATAATATTATATATATTTTACAAACATATACAGTACTGTGCAAAAGTCTTAGACCATCTACATTATTGATCTTGCAACTCTAATTAAACATATTTTAGAGAAGCATTTCTTAACACTGTTAAATTCAAATTTTTCCATATTGCCTTTCTCGTGTTGGTCACGCATAATTTTATCTGGTGAAAATATGTTTTAAAAATTCTTTAACGAGCAGAGCCTTGATTAAAATATTATGGAACGCGTATGCAAAGTGTAAAAAGGAAACGTATGAAGAAAGCCAAAAAGGAAAAAATCAGCTTCTTAAATTGTCGATAACGGAATGGCGGGAAATGCAAAGTGAGTTTCTTAAAATTTTTTTAATAATTATCTAAAAAAAAGAAAAAGAAAAACTGTCGTGTAGCGAAAGTAAAAAGAGAATACACAAAATATTGATCGTTTTAAATTAATCAATATTTCTCAATCTAATTAACACCACGTGAATCTAATTCTTAAAGAAAAAACGTCAAAATAAAAATAATATTGATCCATCTTAAATTCGTTTCTAAGATAGAAAAATATTTTTTTTGGCAGCTGGTCTAAGACTTTTGCACAGTACTGTATAAATCGATATAAAAGTAACTTAAAATTCAATTACTAAATTTTTTTTTTAATTAAATCTATATTCAACTTTATTATGATATATTTACAAATATATTTTTAATCGTACCTTTTATTATCCCCATCTTACTACTTGCTAAGATGATCTCGTTTAACGCTTTGTCCTAAGAAAATATCTTGAGCGTTAACACTAGATTTACGGAACCCGTCAATTTGACGTAGTTCTAATTTCTGGTTTAACACTAAACCTACCGACGATTAAACTATACCTGCTTGTATCAAAGAAATTACAATAATAGATACTTGGAAAAATACACAATGCTAGAGAAACAAATCTTTGACCATATATTTTACGGAAAATCACAAAAAAATATTCAAAAGTGCACCGTTAATGATTTATAAAATTTGGAGAAGAAATTACGAAACGGTCATCTGACCGCTTTGGTAGGTTTAGTGTTAAGTAAAATTGTAAGTAAAATTGTAAGCTCGAAATAAAATTTATGTACGAAAAATATACTAAATGAATATCTACCAATAAAAATTGGTCGATTTAAAGTAAAGTGAACTAATTATATTGCAGAATATTTGTATTTTAATGTACCCATCAAAATGATCAAATCAAGGTCCGTGAATCTAGCGTTAATCGGAGAACTGCTGTGTTTAAATTAATTACTTAATTAATTTCGTAAAAATCGGCCCAAAAAAGGGTTCCACGTTACCGTCTATTTTATTTTTGCAAATTTTATCAACGAAATTCCGACGCGGCTCACACTCACCCCTAATCTATTCACACTTGGCGTAATCGAGTGAACGCACGAGATTCCCTACGACTTACGAAGCTGTACTTAAACCATTACTCATTAAGCACGCATAATCTCGGAAACTCGAGCTTCGCTACTTACATAGGCCACAAGTGAATACACAGGATCCAAGCAAACCCATTCCCTAACCGGTAGCGACTGTACTCGTTAGGGTACACGTGTACCTTCCTCGACATAATTTCTTAGAGAACGTTCGTGTACCATTGACCAACAATGATTCGTTCTCGAGAATATAATTAACGTGGTGGAAATTTAGTGTAATTTTAGCACGAATTTATACGATGAATATTCATTTGTTAAAAATGCTTCGTGGAGTCCTTTGAGGATATTTCTTTTTTTTTTTTATAAATGCTCCTTCTCTATTTTTCTTTTTTTTTAATTATTACGGATAATTGAGTTCAGATATTTTTTATTCTTCTTACAATTTGTATTATTTTGTGCTGGTTTTTTTAATATCCTTTTTTTAATTGTCAGAAATTTATCGATCAAGAGATATAATTGTGTTCGGAATAGGTTATTCCGTTTCTTTTTTTATTTTTATTTGAAATTTCTTGTTTTTGTTAGGAGAAGTTTGTTAATAAATATCTATACGGTGGATTGTGAAATTTAGAGATTAATTTTTTTTTTTATTTTTATTTTCACTTTGTTTGAAATTCTTCATTTTTAGTTATTAGAAATTAATAAATAAATATCTATACGGTGGATTGTGAGATTTAGAGAGTAAAAATTACTTAAACAAAGGTGTGATTAATCCTGTTACGATTTTAAGATTTTGTTTTTAATTCAATCGTGCTTCTGTTTCGTTAAAAATAAATTCCCATATTTGACAAACTTATTTTTAGCGTGAGATTGAATCAAGTGATTTACGAAAGTAAAGGAATAAATCCCTTTTAATAACCCTTTAATCGAATTCGTCTAATATTTCTGACGTTGCTTATTCATCTCGCACTGCGGGTGATGCAAAACCGTGAAAATAAGATCATAAAACACACAAACGCGTTGAATAACGATGACTAATGATATTATAATCTCTTTTATGAACGTATCTTATCGTGCGTTGCAAAAATGAATGAAAAATGCATTCTATTTTATGCATCAACTCTTTACATCACTATGATAGTACATCATTTAATTTTGTAATTGACCACAGAAATTGTGCAAACAGCGTACATTCGAAGATTGTGCACTTTGTTTCGGTAATAAAAGTACAGATTTACAATAATTTAACAAAACGGAAGGTATCCTCAATAACGAGGATAATAAAATTAATTTGTACAAAATTTAGACAGCGAAAATGGACATGGAGTTCAGAATAAATATAAATTCCAAATAAAATGAAATAAAAAGGAACGAAACTAAAATCACGAAATTGATTAGTCACAAAAAGAAACGAAACTCGAATTACAAGATTAATTAATAAAAAAAAAGGAACGAAACTAAAATTACAAATTAAATTTTACACAATAAGAATCGGTATACGGTCTATCCACAGTAGATACAAATTCCCAATAAAATAAAAAAAAAGGAACGAAACTAAAATTACAAAATCAATTTCACACAATGAAAATCTGCACACAGTCCGACTACAATAGATATAAATTCCCAACGAAATGAAAAAAAAAGAAACGAAATTAAAACAGCGAAATTAATTAACCAAAAAAAAGAATCGAAACTCAAATTACAAGGTTAATTAATAAAAAAAAAGGGAACGAAACTCAACTTACAAATTAAATTTTACACAGTAAAAATCGGTACACGTCCGAACCACAATAGATATAAATTCCCAACGAAATAAAAAAAAATGGAACGAAAGTAAAACAACGAAATTAATTAATAAAACAAAAGAATCGAAACTCAAATTACAAGATTAATTAACCAAAAAAAGGGAACGAAACTCAACTTACAAATTAAATTTCACACAGTAAAAATCGGTACACGTTCTAACCACAATAGATATAAATTCCCAACAAAATAAAAAAAAAAATGGAACGAAACTAAAATTACAAAATCAATTTTACACGGTGAGAATCGATATAAAGTCTAACCGCGATACATACAAATTCCAAACAAACTTAAAAAAAAAAAGGAAAAAAGAACGAAGCTAAAATTGCAAATTAATTAATAAAAAAAAAAGGAACCAAACTCAAATTACAAGATCAATTCGGTGAAAATTCATACACAGTCTAACCACAATAGATAAAAATTCCCAACAAAACAAAAAAAAAAAAGGAACGAAACTAAAATTACAAAATCAATTTTACTCGATGAGAATCGACATAAAGTCTAACCGCGATACATACAAATTTCCAACAAATTAAAAAAAAAGAAAAAAAGAACGAAGCTGAAATTACAAAATTAATTAATTAAAAAAAAAAGGAACCAAACTCAAATTACAAGATTAATTCGGTGAAAATTCGTACACGGTCTATCCGCAATACACATAAATTGCGAATAAAATAGAAAAACGAAACGAAACTAAACTCACAAAATCAATTTTACCGGGCGTAAATCGGTATACAATCAACGAGATAGTTGGTTTTAGAGAAATGCTCGTCCGATGACTGATTGACACGTTAATTCGACAATAATCCAATGAAGAGACGATAAAGTCCACTTAACACCACCGTATCGCCAGGACCTTTACTCGCGGGCCCATCGAGAAATTCCATCCTAATGCAATTAAAACTCGTCATCGAGGCACGACTCCGTCGTTGCGGCAACACTATACCCAGCCGTCACTGCTGCTAATAGTGCTCTTAACGTCTAGACCCCGGTCTGTTAACTAATTCACACAGTGGAGTAACTATTCGACTGAACCGACGGGTATCGCCTGTTGCCGTTCCACGCCTGTACACCATTCAACCAGCCTTGATACAAGCAGAAATTTCCCTTAGAAACCGTAAAACAAATCTCGATTCTCTACCAGACGGAGCCATACGTTGCGTTAAAGGCTATAGAACAACGGCTGGCTGTTTAGCAATTAAGAAAATGGGAAATAACGATTTTAGTTGGATGTTACAGTAGGTGGAATATGGCTGGGCACTTTGAACGTTATTGGACGGTGCGATGTAATGAAAGATTCCGAATTTATTTGAAACTTGTCTCTCGTCACGCGTGAATACACTATTCTGGGCAAGAAATTTTTATTTATTTATTTGTTTATTTGTTAACGGGATAATGTTTTAGTAAGAAACGAAATCAGAGTTGGATAAAGAAAAAAATGAAAGCTTTGAACGTTATTGGACGGTACGATGTAATTCTTATTTATTTATTTATTTATTTATTTATTTATTAACAGGATAATTTTTTAGTACGAAACGAAATCAGAGTTGGATAAAGAAAAAAATGAATTCCTTGGACGTCATTGGACGGTACGATGTAATTCTTATTTATTTATTTATTTATTTATTAACAGGATAATTTTTTAGTACGAAACGAAATCAGAGTTGGATAAAGAAAAAAAGAAAAATTTTGAACGTTATTGGACGGTGCGATATAACAAAAGATTCCGAATTTGTTTGAAAAGTATCTCTCGTCACGCGTGAATACACTATTCTGGGCAAGAAATTCTTATTTATTTATTTATTAACGGGATAATGTTTTAGTACGAAACGAAATCAGAGTTGGATAAAGAAAAAAATGAAAACTTTGAACGTTATTGGACGGTGCGATGTAATGAAAGATTCCGAATTTATTTGAAACATATCTCTCGTCAAGCGGAAGACACTATTCTGAGCAAAAAATTCTTATTTATTTATTTGTTTATTTGTTTATTAACGGGATAACGTTTTAGTACGAAATCGGAGTTGGATAAAGGAACTATGAAGAGGAAAATACAGTGGATAGAAAATTGAGGTAGTTGCTGAAGCGTGCTAGAAAGAACATTCTACGGAAATTGAAGAGTTGAAATGATAAACGATGTAAGTGGCAGGAAAATAGAAAATAAATAAATCTCAAAAAATTTAATTCAATAATCATCTTACATCTAAAAGTACAAAAAAGTGTGAAAATATACCATTTCGATTCTAGTTTTGTTTTTAACAATGAAACAAAGTATTTCATTACACGTACTATAATTATTCTATTTCACTTCAATACATAAATAATTACTGCGAATTATTTATTTTAATTCGCACCGAACACTACGTTGGATTATTATTTGAGCTAGAATCAAATAAAAATACTAATAAATAAATTATAATCAAATTTCAAATCGCGCGAAAGAAATAGTACTCTCGCACATTTCACCCTCCACCCTAAACAAAGCTTCTGGATCCACTTTTGTACAATTCAACCCAATAAATACGAAATAAAAAATGATTCAAATTTTATACTATTTTTTCGTTGAAAGTTCAACGAAATAAACATAAAAAATTATATTACTCGTAACCAGAACGATGTCAAGAGACGAAACACATAACCGGAGGGCTATATGAACGAATTACCGTCTTTATTTTAGTCTTTGTAATCTTTTCCTTTTTTTTTGCCCGACAAAGAATCGGATTAATCGACAGTTGCCCCATCTCGTTCAAAGTACCCTGTAAACAAAAATTGCAATCTTGGTACTTATTTCTGTACACAACCAGACTTTCCCTTAATCTCGATCGAGTTGATCAAGCGTAATCAACGCGCAAATTCGTTTGTCAAACTACCCTATGGAACTGAGCTGTTCGAACGATGTTCCCGGGTTATTGGACAATTCTGAATGGCCGTCGATATCATTCCTGACTCCGGAGGATCTTGTGTCAAATAGAGGTGTACCGAGAGACGATTATCCATCATTAAGGGTACGCGTGAGTATTGAAGCAAGATATCGCGATACAACTCCCAATCGTGCAGTGATTTAACCCTTTGCGCTCTTAGTCATACTCAACATTTTATCTCAACTGGCTCGTATTTAATAGAATATTTCAAAAAGCTCACTAAATTTGCCTTAACAATCATATTTTTGTAATCGGTAACATAGCTACATTGATAAATTCCTATAAAATTGAATTTCGATATAAAGGAACATGTTTCGTGGGTTAAAACTGAAAAAAATGTAGCAAATTGAAATGTCGAGTCCAGTTCGACATGGGAGTGCAAAGGGTTAACACTAAACCTACCGACGATTAAAGTACACCTATTTGTACCCAAGGAAATAAAAAGATAGGTATTCTAAAAAAATACATAACGTAAGAAGAACAAATGTTTGCCTGTATTTTTCACAGAAAATGACGAAAAATTCGCCAAACTGAATTGTTGTAAATTTATAGAATTTATAGAAATTTATAGAAATTACAAGCCGGTCGTTTTGACCGCTCTGGTGGAGTTTCAGTGTTGACACTTTATCGACCGGTTCATTGGAGCGCGGATACATCGCTAACACCGGCTCGGTTTTGGCTATCGCGCGGAAATATAAGCGCTTGTTCTTCTTACTCTGTTTTTAACCCTTTGACTACGGCAGACTTTGGCACGCACTGGCCGTACGGTACGAATTCACTCGCGACGTCCACTGGGTACGGCGAAATTTTTCGTTAGACACGCATTTCTGAGGAAGTATATTAAAATATTCAAAATACTGAAATTTATTACATTAAACGAATATTATTTGAAGCGAACATTAACCCTTTGGGTACGAGTGCTCTGTCCGCTGTGACACTTTCGCTGTACACACGAAAATGCACACATAGCGCGTGGACAGTCCTCTTTTTTATGAAGATTTTTCTAGGCGTTAAATAAAAAGGCCGTGCTTAATAAAACAATGTTTCTTCTAACAAGCGTCGTTTGTAGTTTTAATATTAAAAGACATTTATATAAAATTATATTAATTATGTAAGTAACACTAGGTCATCAGATGGATGCCGGATATATCCGGCGCTCGTACCGAAAGGGTTAATTTTAAGCTTTTTTTAAACAACAATATTTTATAATATTGATATTTTATTAATATTTCAAGCCAATATGTTTGGGACGCCAATAGGCGCCAACAGTACCGGGAAGTCAACATGTATCGGACGCCAATAGGCGTCAACAGTAGTCAAAGGGTTAAATTGAAATTCGTGAGAATGCTTAGTGTATCGTTTCTCTTATTGTAGGGTAATTAAATTGAATAAGATTTTTTATTTTCATAACGTTAATATTAAGCAGCAAGCGATGGGCTCCCGGTCGATGAGCGTTGGTTGCAAAAAGCCGATTAATAGGCTCCCGGTTGTTAACACTAAACCTACCGACGATTAAACTATACCTGCTTGCATCAAAGAAATTACGATAACAGATACTTGGAAAAATACACAATGCTAGAGAAACAAATATTTAACCATATATTTTACAGAAAATCACAAAAAAATATTCAAAAGCGCACCGTTAATAATTAATCAAATTTGTACAAGAAATTATGAAACGGTCATTTGACCGCTTCGGTAGCTTTAGTGTTAAAGTGTTAATTGATAGGGAAGTATAGAATTCAAAAGATGGAATATTTGTAAATTTATTCAATTTTTTATAAGATTCTGAAAAGGTTCCTTAAAGAAGATGAAAATTATGCTCTTGGAGAGTAAAGAACAACGAGTGTTAATTATTTATACTCCGCTGGCGCCGCTAAGGGGACATATACAGTTTTCTACAGAGATTAAGTTTTAAGTTAAATTTTGTATTTTCGTTAATTTAAAAATTTTGCTCTATTTTAAAACCTAGAAAATTAATGGAAGAAATACAAAGTGGTGAACATTTATCATTTTTGCGCCGCTATGGAGACATGTCTAATTTTCTTCAGAGATTAAGTTTCGAGTTAAATTTTGTGTTTTTGTTAATTAAAATTTTTTTCTTATTTTAGAACATAGAAAATTAACCGAAGAAATAAGAAATGGTGAACATTTATCATTTTTGCGTCGCTATGGCGACGTGTCTAACTTTCTTTAAAGATTCAAATTTTTTTTATTTTAGAACATAGAAAATTAATCGAAGAAATAAAAAATGATGAACATTTATCATTTTTGTTCCACTATGGCGACGTGTCTAACTTTCTTTAAAGATTCAAATTTTTTTTATTTTAGAACATAGAAAACTAACCGAAGAAATAAAAAATTGTGAACATTCATTATTTTTGCGCCACTATGGCGACATATTTAATTTTCCTCAGAGATTAAGTTTCAAGTTGAATTTTGTATTCTTGTTAATTAATTTAAAATTTGTTTCCATGTTAAAATATAACAAATCAAAAATCGTCAACAGTGATAATTTTTTCACAATAGTTCCACGAAACTTAAAAAATTTAACACCGCAAAGAATTAACAAACCTAAACTGCAAGGTTTATCAAATCATTCTAAAAAAAAACTAGCTTGATCAGAACTTAATTCCGATTAACGACAAATGCAATTGAAATTGTCGGCGATGGAGCCAACGAAGAGAAAAATTTTTCCCCCTCGTACACCTGGGCATTTTAAAGCGATAAAGTTTGAAAAAAAAAACGCGAGCATGCAAATCGAAATTAAACGCGGCACGGATAACCGTAAGGGGATCTCTGGAATTCGCCCGATAGCTTTAATCGAATCACTCGAAATTGTTCAAGCACATACAGAAATAGACAAGTCGATAGGATATGACGTAGACGTACGCGTACACGTATACATTACCGTTCAAAAGTATGGAATCACTTTCCGGATTGTACCCACCTAAAATTCTTCCCTATTTTTCTTATCGATTGAGAAATTGATAAGGTAAACGATGTCAAGTGCCGCAAGTGAAAACGTTCGGTAAAAACAGAAAACTCGTGCCTGTTCGTTTCGGAAGTTACGTCGGTGTAACATTACGACAATATAATTTCTTCAATCCATATTGATTTTTTTTTTTTACTCTTATTCGTCACAGCCCCATCGCTGCTGTTGCGTATATTAACACATTGACGACGGGACCTTGTTTCCGTAAAACTTACTAGGGCTTGCATCGCTTAACATCGCCATTTCCTATTTCTACCTTCCCCGTTTCCGAAACGGAAATTTCTGTTCGCTACGAACCGTACCAAAAAAAATTCCATTTTCGAAAGCTCATTATACTCTCTCGAACAATTTTCCAATATTATTTATAACAATCTTACATTCTCTTCAAAGAAAGAATCTTCCAATTTATTTTTAACGTATCTACATTTTTTTAAGTCTCAGATTTTTTTTAATGCAATGGATTTCCGAGGCTATAAGACAGCCTGTGTGTGCAATAACAGTAACGTGCAATTATCAGTTATTCCGAGTAAACTAGTCGTCGAAATAAGATTTTTCTGGAACTAATGATATCTGTAAAGTACAGGAAACTGTGTACCAAAAAATCTAAAAATTATCCGAAGCCTTTCTTACGTGAAAAATACTATGAATACGCGTGCAGCGAAGGCTTAACACATTGACGACGGGACCTTGTTTCTGTAAAACATACCAGGGAATAAAGTTGCGATCGAATAAATTCTCGGTTATATACTTTCGAGAATAAATTGTATTCAAAACATAGCTCTTAATTAAAAATTTCAACCGAACGAATAACTTTTTAAAAGCAACCTTTCATATATCGTCGTTTCCTATTCTCACCTTTTCAAGATCTGAAATACAAAACACGAGAAATCTCGTCACCCGTCCTCAATGTGTTAACACACTGCTGACCGGTCACGAGTCTTTGAGGCACGCCAGGATTAAAAGTGTCCCATCTTTTTGATACACCGTAATCCATGGTGGGACATTTTTGGTCCCACCTCGACTTAACCACTTGCGCTACGATTTAACTTTCGGTTGCCGTGCCGCGCTCTGCAATATAACATGCGGTAAGTAGTTACATTGACGCCGGACCGCGTCTACGAGCGCAAACCTTTAAGAAGTGCCTTAGCGCGTTGGTAAGGTCTTGCATAAAGAATTTTACACGGATATGAATGAATATTCACAACAACAATAATATTTTATTAATTAATAATCTACTTCTGTATGGTACGCGATGTCGTGCATTCTGGAACTGTAGCTCGAATAATGAACGATCCAACTGTTAGCCGACGTGGCGGACACGTCGTTTTTGTTTCTTCGACAAATGCCTATCGACGTAGTACACACGTCGCTGGTGGTTTTGGAACAAAAGCATCTCGACGTGCGTGGCACGTCTTTATAGCGCAAGTGGTTAACACTAGAACTACCGACGATTAAAGCATACTTGTTTCTACCGAAAAAATCATAATTAACGGTATATAAAAAAATACGCAATGCAAGGAAAACAAAGCTTTATCTACTTTTTTAACAGACAATCACGGAAAATTGCCTTTGAGATGCCGCAGTAAATTTATAAAATTGCTGTAAAAAATTACGAATGGGTCATTTTGACCACTTTGGTAGTTCTAGTGTTAAGGAAAAGGATGTGTCATAAAAGGTCCCGAATTAATTAAAACTGTTCCACAAGCACATGTAACGCTGATTTTAAAACCTAATCCACGATTGCCTGTTTCTCCAAATGTTTGTTTTCGATTGCATGTTTTGCACACAGAAATATCTGATATTGCAGTAAAAACACTTATGAATTCTATAATTCGGTAACAGTGTGTAAAATTAATAATTATATGTGCCGACGTAGCTTTTATTATTTTAGAAGACGAGCTCGTTCCTTCGCCTCCGCTCGTCTCTTCACTTTCTATCTCAGTACGCTTAAAGTCAAATTTTTTAGGAGTTTTTCGTCGTCTGCGACGATTCGGACGATAATTAGGATTGTTATCTTGCACCTTTCGACCCATTTTCAATTTATGCGTATTTTAAAAAGTTCTGTAAACGACCCATTTCACTCGAGAGACGTTACTGAACTGACAATGAGCGAGAACCCTTCGCCGAAGGAGCATCTTTTTCAAAACCGTTTTACACATAAATGACAGGTATAGACGCCGAAAGTAGCAATGTTATGGTAGGGATAATAATTGGTGTACATTAATATTGTTTTAACAGTCAGAATTACCAGAATTTACTAACAGTCAGATTAAAAAAGGACCGAAAGACCGAGCGTCCGACTACCTGATCCCAATATAACCATTTGCTTTATTATGAAAATAACATACAACAACATCTCTGATCACTTTCTAACTTTTTTTATCGTGAGGGAATTTCCTATCGATTGAAGCAAAAAAAAAAAAAAAAATGCTCAAAAATTTCATTTTACACAAGGTTCCCCCCTTAACACGTTGACTGCCACGTCAGCCATATTCGGGTGACGGTAAAGTTTCTGATCGGGATTGGATCGTGGTGTCGCGACGCTTTTAAATTTACAACATTGAAAGTTAGCGAACACAAAATACGTGTAATATTTCGATACTTTGCGTTTGACAGAGTGTCAAAGACGCGAATAACTATTGCTAATATATATGAAGATCGAAGATATTGTAAGTGAAGGGGTTAAAATGCAAATAACGAAACGGGGGTTGAACCCTTTTTCTCAAACGCGAATGATCGTGCCTGATTCTGTATTAAATTTAGAATCAATCGGATTAATTAACCGTCGAAGTATGGTTGGATAAAGTATGTGCATGCACACGTACAGAGAAATGCGCGGCGTGCGCGTTATTCGCACTCTTCCGCGAAACTTTATCGAGAGAACCTCGCAACAAAAGGGATCAATCATTTGGCTCGTTCGATTTCGAGGCGAGAATTTCTTGTTTGCTAGCGACAGAATAATAGAAATATTCTCTCTTGTTATCAATGACTTTTCTCCATCTTTTGGTAGTTCAGATATTTAGTAATAGTTGCAGTATGTTACTCAAAATACTATAGTTGGTTACAGAAATACTATAGTTGGTTACAGAAATACTGGACCACTTTAGATATTTCTCTTTTTTTTCCTTTTTTTTCCAAGTTTAACGTCGCGTGGACTAATTGGTCATTGGCGATTCTTTCGGTTGAAGTTAAATTGTGTATAATTTGGTGTCTCTGAGATAGTTAAAAATGTTTATTACTTGACTCTGTGATGTTAAGTCTATATACGAATTTTAGATATTAACCCACTGTACGATTTAATTTAAATTATTTTTTATTTGGATCCGATTTAAATTTTTTTCACATGTTGGTATAACAAGTGTTTGAAAATAAGGTTACTTATTGAAAAATAATGCAATTTATGCAATTTAACTGTAATACAAAGTAATTCGATCTTCATGACGAATGGAACTCGTTATACGAGGTCAAGGGGTTAATATTATTTTTCGCATATATTTTGCTTTATTCAAAAAATGTTATTTTTATAAAATAAATCCTTAAATGTGTCTCATTATCAGAAACAGATTTTGATCTAATTTTTCACTTGCAAACATATAATTCTACAGAAAATATTCAAATTGTTCGCTAAACACCCAAAATCATATCTTTTCTAACTAGAAATCATTTTTCTGTTAAAAAAAAATTAAAGTATTTGATAAAAAAGCAATTTTTGGAGTAAAAATTAATTATTTTCGCCAGTGTTTTTTTTTTTACCGTGACACGAAATCAAAATAAATAATCGTTAGAATTGCGTTCACGCGTACTGGGTATATCGAAGCACAGAGAGTTGTAGCCGTATCGTTTTCGATTTTCATGCTTTGGATGACTGAGATTAAATATTGAATACACTTAAGCGAGAAATTCGACAAAAATACGAGATTTGTAGACTACGAAGGTAGACTGAGTAATTATTCCCATTCGATTTGATTACACGGATCGATCGAACATTATCCAAGGTCTTGATGAATGTTCCCTGTATTTGACCGATGCCTCCGGCTAAGTACTAAGCCTACAATTATGTATTCGGCTGGAAGCTAATTAAACATTGTAATTCAAATTCAGATTACCAAAGAATAACTTGGAGAATCTGGAATTGTTCAATTTGTTCCACTCGCGTTCATTGAATTCGTACCGCGAGGAAATAAATTCTTGTAATATCTCTGCGTTATTAAAAATAATTAATTTTTAAAATCGCTTAACTTATTCGTTGAAAAATTTATTTTAACACGTTCTGTGCGTGTGAAAGCTATGAGGTGTGAAAGCTAAATGGCCACGAAAAATTCAATTGCCGACGATACGAGTTGCGACATAATTTATTCGGTAGAAATCACGAATTACAATTGCCAGGTCGTTGCCCCAGAAATTTGCGTAACTTCTAAAGAATCTGCCTACGAAACGCGCGTTTCTGCATGAAACAGGTATAACGCGTGGGCTTGTTGTCCTGTTGATGTTATTAGCATACTAATGTTTGATTTCACTCGGAAAGCATCAGAAAATTTGGACCAATTTCAACCCCCACTTAAGGTCGTTTTCTTAAACTTGAATTTATGTAGTGCATTGAAAAATAATGTATTATGTATAATGTAAATAATGTAAAATAATATTATGTAAATAATGTAAAATAATATTATGTAAATAATATAAAATAATATTATGTAAATAATGTAAAATAATATTATGTAAATAATGTAAAATAATATAAAATAATATAAAATAATGTAATGTAAATAATATAAAATAATATAATATAAATAATGTAAAATATGTAAAACGAAGTAAAGATAAAAAAATATGAAAATTAATTTTACAAGTTAATATACCATTTTTATACGCATTTGTACACAAATTCCGCTTCTTTCAAATTATTTGAAAATATTGTTTCATTAATTGTACATTTATTAACCTTTTGCACTGCTAAATTTTTTTTCAAGTTTCAAAGGACAGTTATGAAAACTTAAAGTGTTGTTTTGTAAAATAGGAAGAATTTAAATGTTCACGATTTTTATTTCGTTTATTTGTTTTATTTTTAAACTAAAAAATGTGTGAATTGACAAAAATACGAAATTAAACTTAAACTCAATTTAAAACTTCTGAATAGCGGCGCCAATGGAGTGCAAAGGGTTAATATTTTTCAGAATAGAAGAGAGATTTGATTATTTGAACGAAAATTGCAGTTTTCTAATGGTAAAAAAAAGAAAACATTTGTACAGCATACATTGCATAGCAAGAAAGTGATTGTGAGAAATTCAGAAAGTTTGGGATGTCGGTTGGAAAATAGCCAATTTTATGGAAATAAAAATAATACTGTTCTACAAAAGTACTAAACCGCATTCGTTTTCGACAATTGAGCAGAAAGTGAATAAGCAGAGCAGAAAAGTTTCGAAATATCCAGAATATTTGGAAAATTTTCTTAGTTGCAATTTTCACAGAATTTTCTATCAAATGGTCAATAATCAAATAATATTTCAATTTTAAAAAAGAATAACTTTTATACCAATCGTATAAATAAATTGTTAAAAAGATGACAAACTATCTTGATTGAAAACATTATCCTAAAACTAATATTGAAATTTTTACAGATTATTATATATATATTATTACATTATTAATATTACATATTACTAATATATAATACATTATTATTATATTATTATACTATTATTAATAATACAATATCATTATATATAATAGATTTTATATGAAATAAAAAATAATAATAACAAAATTTTCGTGAATTTCGATTTTAGAAATATTTCCATTGATATCAATTATAAAAGCTTTACATCTGAAAATTGATTATCATTACCATTACCATTAACCAAAATTGATTAACATTACCATTATCATTACCAAGACATCATTTCAACATTAAATTTCAATATTTTATCTGCTTTAATCGACTTCGATCACTTACTTACAATATTTTTCCATCATCCGGTATATTAACAAATACATAAACGTCGATGCATCATTATCGTATTCCACCTTGAATTATACCGCCTGTAAGAAAGAAATATAAAAATTATTACAATTGATTCCTATTTTTTCCTATTTCATTAACGTCGGATCGAGTAATTACATGATTTTATCAGAGAAAAAAAACACAGCGAAGCGAGAGGTTCGAGAATAATTCGATTAATTGTCCCGATCAAAGAAATTTTAAATTAGAAGGAAACGTTGATGACACCCGTTTCATTTCTTTCTTAGAAACCTACCACGTTGCTCATCGGCTAATTATTTAAAAAGCGAAAGTAATAATTAAAGTTTGCCGCTTCGTCAAACGTCAATACAAGATTCTTTGCGTTGATAAAAAGATTTTAATTGGAAGATAAATACAAAGGAAAATTTATAAATTACAACTTCAACTACCTTCGTACAAATCTGTTTCGACTTAAACTTGCAACGTCAACCTGCCCATCTTTAAACCCTTTCCACTCGAATGGCGCCTCTAAGGCGACGCGTGTAATTTTCCTTGCAAATTAAGTTTTATGTTAAATTTCGTATTTTCGTCAATTCACATGTTTGTTCGTTTCAAAACAAAGCAAACGAACGGAATGAATAGAGATCGTAAATATTTGTAACATTCTTTTTTTTTTCCAAAACAACACGCAAGTTTTCATAACTGTCCTCTGAAACTTAAAAAAGGTTCGGAGCGCAAAGGGCTAATTAACCCATTGCCGCAAATGACGGCTATAGCCGTGAAATTTTTGTCGATATGTAGGCAAATGACGGCTATAGACGTGATGCAAATTTTAATTATTAAAAAAAGTACAGCGTTTGTACACTTGTTCTTGGTTAAATGACGGTTATAGCCGTGAAAAGTTTTTTTTATAAAAACTGTCGCCAAATGTGATAATTTTCACTTCCAAATATACAAGTTACGCTCAATTTCATCTGGTAGACATAAACAATTGAAAAAAAAAAAGTGTGTTTCTGAGCGCCACTTCGAAATAAAAAGTGTGCGGCAATGGGTTAAGGTTACTTGTGCTATTCATTTCGATAGATTCATCGATCGTTTGACTGCTATCGTTTCTTTCCTCTCGTTAATTTTATTACACAAATTGTAGGAATTATACAGTATATAAAATAACTTCTTAAATCGTGTCAGATATAAATATTAATTTTGTAAGAATTGAAATACTAATTTTACGGTTATCGATTGAATCATTTCGATGGGTTCCTTGAAATAAAATTCTTTTTCTAATAATCCCTTGACGTACGATTTAATTAAAATTATTTTTCATCTGGATCCCGTTTAATTTTTTTTTTCACACGTTGATATAAGAAGTGTTTGAAAATAACACGAGTGTTCTTATTGTCTTATCGCAAAAATAAAAAGATTTATGTAATTTAACCGTAATACAAAGTAATTCGATTGTCATTACGAATGGAACTCATCATTATTCATTTCCACCCTGAAATTACCATAACGAGTTGCACTCGTCATTTAACGTCAAGGAGTTAATTAATTTGATTTTCAAATTCACATTTTAAGATCTAAATTGAATAAAACAACCGGCTGTATAAAAATATACGAAACCTTAAAGTGTACAATTTTATTCAAATGCAGACTTGCCAGGTTTTTACGCCAGTCTTCAATTGTAGATAAAATTTGTTCAACATCTCCACCAAATATTTTTGTGACTAATTATATTGTAATTCTTTGCACTCAATTGGTATCTATGGCGTTTGTGTAATTTTCTTCAAAAGTTAAGTTTTAAGTTCAATTTCTTATTTTCGTCAGTTCACATAGTTCTTTCTTTTTTTATTTCAAATTAAAGCAA
>SMSQ01000318.1:50195-62626 GCA_019453375.1 Ctenoplectra terminalis
ACGACTTTATTTTCGTAACTATGCATTGTTTGTTTCCTTATTGATACGTTTACGAAATTTTTATCGAACAGACGTATTGTTTTAATGAATTAAAAATAATTCCTATAGAAATTTGTGAGAAACTAAAAATATTATTTATATATATATATATTTTTTTTTTTAGCTCCTTATTTTATCTTGACGACTTTATTTTCGTAACTATGCATTGTTTGTTTCCTTATTGATACGTTTACGAAATTTTTATCGAACAGACGTATTGTTTTAATGAATTAAAAATAATTCCTATAGAAATTTGTGAGAAACTAAAAATATTATTTATATATATATATATTTTTTTTTTTAGCTCCTTATTTTATCTTGACGACTTTATTTTCGTAACTATGCATTGTTTGTTTCCTTATTGATACGTTTACGAAATTTTTATCGAACAGACGTATTGTTTTAATAAATTAAAAATAATTCCTATAGAAATTTGTGAAAAACTGTAAAAATATTATTTGTATATATATATATATATATTTTTTTTTTATTTGTTAACGATCACTGTAAGAATTGTACACAATTATGAAAAGTGCAACAACTCTGTAAAATATTAATGAAAGGGAATACTTGGAGGAAAATAAAATCGTTCGAGCAGATATTTATAATGAATAGCGAGCTATTTTTATCAGCTGCTGTATTTATATACGATTATAGGAAATTTATAGAGACGAGGTCTGCGAGTCGTGCACGAGCTCACTTAATACCGATAAATCAGTAGAGACGGTTTAGTAACGCTACTTAAGTTGTGAATACACCTTAACGATTTCCGGTAGGTGTACAAATTTCTAACACGGTAATGTTCAACCGATCGGTTTGTTGAAATTTCGATGAATTCCCGTGGATCCCCGGGTACGAAGAATTTTCGAGCGTAACGATATACTATTGGATTGTATTTCAGTTTGTAACACGATCCTGCAGCAAAAACACGGTCATTATTATATTCATATGTTGGTAGAGTGTCGTGCATAATTGACTGTACCGATCGATCGTTATATAGTTGTGTTATCCTAGTAACTTGTACCACGTCCTCGTTAATAAATTAAAATATTTTTTTAAATAATATTGTATTATAAATAAGTAATAACTTCTTTGCACAAAGTGATAAAAAAGGGGTCTAAGACTTGAAAGAACTATAATAGCGTGTAGAATAAAAAAAATAGTTAATTTTTTGCACTCCTGAACTCTTAAGTTTTACAGAAGAAAGTGTTGTTTTGTAAAGAAAAAAGAATCTTAATGTTTTTGTGTTAAAATTAAAAAAAATAGAATTAAATTAGATATAGTAATATTTATATTTGTATAATAATTGATTATATTTTATATTTTATTAAATATTATTAAATGTAATAATACTTATATTTGTATAACAATTGATATTTTATATTTTATTAAATATTATTGTTAAATGTAATAATACTTATATTTGTATAATAATTGATAATAATTATATTTTATTAAATATTATTGTTAAATGTAATAATACTTATATTTGTATAATAATTGATTATATTTTATATTTTATTAAATATTATTGTTAAATGTAATAATACTTATATTTGTACAACAATTGATTATATTTTATATTTTATTAAATATTATTATTAAATGCAATAATACTTATATTTGTATAATAATTAATTATATTTTATATTTTATTAAATATTATTGTTAAATATAATAATATTTATATTTGTATAATAATTGATTATCTTTTATATTTTATTAAATATTATTGTTAAATGTAATAATATAATAATTAACAAAATATAATTTAAAACTTAACTTATGAAGATTAGTGGAGTACGGGAGGTTAACATAGAACCTAAAATTAATCCTAACAGTGTAAAATTTAATTTTACGTTTATTTGTTGAGATACATGAGAAGCATAATAGAACAGAAATGATAATTAAATAACTATGACATGAAATGATAAGATAGATATAAAAATGTGACATAATAAATGTCATTGATCTAATCGCGGTAACTTTATGATTTTCAGACTGCCCTTAGTATTTTCTTCCAAGAAGCTGCGATACCTCCGTGCGCGCAAGGACCCGGTACACATTTTGGCCAAGTAAGTCGATTCGTTTCGCTTTTGACAAAGGTTGTCAGCAATTTAACCCTTCGTAGTTCTGTGTCGAACTCGACACGATATTCCAGACTGCTTCGCTCCTTTTAGTTTAGAAACATATTCTTTCGTATCAAAACTTAAATTTTAAAACTTATAACTTAAACTGAAATTTATCGATACTGATGTTTTACCGGTTATAAAAATATGAGAATTTAAACGAACTGTGAATAGCGTTTGAAAATAGTTTATCAAATGGTAGCAACTATAATATCATAAAGCATTATATAAAATAAATTAATAAAAATAGGCAGACAAGTTTTAAATATTTTTTTTTAGTTTTGATTATTTTTCTACACATTTTCATGGCTTGGCACTATCAATTAATACGAAAAATAAAAACAAGAAAAGGTTCGATTGCAAAAGTTAATTAAAAGCTATTCGAAGACTCGGCTCACCTTCAATTATTTTTTATATTCGTTTTTTTTTTTTTTTCTTTTTTTTTAATTGTATATATCAATTGGTGGGTAACAAAAGTATTAATTTAGAGAATATTCCTAGTGGAGTAATAAAATGAAGTATCTCTGGAATTTGAAAAGTAATATTAATATTTTTAAATACGATAAAATGCAATTAAATGTCTCGAAATAAATAATAGTGGGCTTGCATCGCTTAACATCGCCATTTCCTATTTCTACCTTCCCCGTTTCCGAAACGGAAATTTCTGTTCGCTACAAACCGTACCAAAAAAAATTCCATTTTCGAAAGCTCATTATACTCTCTCGAACAATTTTCCAATATTATTTATAACAATCTTACATTCTTTTCAAAGAAAGAATCTTCCAATTTATTTTTAACGTATCTACATTTTTTTAAGTCTCAGATTTTTTTTAATGCAATGGATTTCCGAGGCTATAAGACAGCCTGTGTGTGCAATAACAGTAACGTGCAATTATCAGTTATTCTAAGTAAACTAGTCGTCGAAATAAGATTTTTCTGGAACTAATGATATCTGTAAAGTACAGGAAACTGTGTACCAAAAAATCTAAAAATTATCCGAAGCCTTTCTTACGTGAAAAATACTATGAATACGCGTGCAGCGAAGGCTTAACACATTGACGACGGGACCTTGTTTCTGTAAAACATACCAGGGAATAAAGTTGCGATCGAATAAATTCTTGGTTATATACTTTCGAGAATAAATTGTATTCTAAGCATAGCTCTTAATTAAAAAATTTCAACCGAAGGAATAACTTTTTAAAAGCAACCTTTCATACATCGTCGTTTCCTATTTTCACCTTTTCAAGATCTGAAATACAAAACGCGAGAAATCTCGTCACCCGTCCTCAACGTGTTAAGATAATAAGTTTCGCTCCTGGGGACCGTGTTCGAAAAAAATCGTCGTCTCGAATGGGTTGAGAAAAAAAAAAATATATATATATATGTGTGTATACTAATGTGTAATTGATACGAAACTATTTCCGTATCAAAAGCGTCATCGTCGCCGTCTTCTTCGTCTGCGTTCCGTCTCTTTCTCCCTTTCTACCGGCTCACTTTATTTGTGTCACGTGCTGCGATCCACAACGCATCACGCGAATGATTTTATTCATTAGGTTCGCTGCGCGAATCGCGACGGGAATCGCACGCGAGAAATTAAATTTTTTTTTTTTTTTTTTCGTTGCCTTTTGTTCACACAATATCATTCCGTTTCGATTGCTTCGTTAACAACCGTGCATCTCGAAATGAATTCACTGTTTGTTTTCGTTCTCTGCACGGAATTACGAATATTTTTTCCCACTGTTTACCTCTATTCTTTTTTTCTTTTTCGCTTTTTCACGATGCGGTTATCGATCGTTTTTTTCTGTTATGTACTTTTTAAAATAATTGCAGGATCGGTTAACACTTTAATTGCCGAGCTAATTCCAAATATACATTTAATTACAAAAATATTCTGCCGTTTTAGGTACGAAACGAATTTTGCGTTTAATTATAGGTTCAGAAGTAAAAAACTAAATTAAAATCTGTTTCTGGTAAACTAAGAGTTTATCTCACAATAATGTAAAATACTTTTTAAATAAAACAGAAATATTTTTACGTGTAAAATTGTGTAATGTATGTTTTTTTTTTTCTTTTAATGATTTTTGGAACAGATTAACAAAAATATATACGAGAAAAAAAATTGATGCAAGTATTTTGTAATATCGCTTAGTTATTATTACTTGATTTATTTTTATAGAATCTTAAATCTGAGTTTACCAAAAATAGAGAAATATGGAGTCAGTCAGTTTTTACCAGCCAGCTATTTAAATCTTAAATCTTACATGCAACACAGTTTATCTGCATTATGTAAATTGATCGTTTGCAAGGAAAAGATCCTTTGATACGGTCTAACGAAAACAAGCAGTGCTTTTGTGACATCAGAGTCAGGGTGGGAGAAAATCAATTCGTCGCGTGCCTGACCTTCACAGAATTTCATCCCTCTCGAAACGGTTCACAATTTTGCATACTACGCTCGAGTCTCTTACATCTACTTTTCTACGATTTTCCTCGGAATTAGAATCCTCGAGAACGAAACGATGTCATTACTAGTTTTAAATCTTTTCTCAAATCCGTCTACGTTTCCTAAAAGGATTTTACTAACAGGAGAAGATAAAGTTCAAAATGGACG
This sequence comes from Ctenoplectra terminalis, assembly GCA_019453375.1. Lineage (NCBI taxonomy): Eukaryota > Metazoa > Arthropoda > Insecta > Hymenoptera > Apidae > Ctenoplectra > Ctenoplectra terminalis. The sequence continues at coordinate 54,972 of SMSQ01000318.1, forward strand.
CTTCTTAAGCGTACACTACCGGCTAAAAGTTTCGAATCACTTTCTTGAGTTTTATACATGTTCGGAGTGTTCGGTGACTGGAATTTTTATTTCTCTCCGTATCAAAGAGTTGTCTCATCAATAAATAAATATGAAGAAAACTTTGAACTCGCAACGAGTTGTTTTCGAAGAAAATTTTTAAATACAAATTTATTTAACGCTTTGCACTCGGTTAGAGCATCGCTGTAACGCGTGGAATTTCCTACGGAGCTTAAATTGTAAGATTTTCTATTTTCAATTCAAATTTTCTTTTTATTTTAAAACGAAATCAATAAAAAGTCGCAAGCATTTATAATTTTCGCGCCACTACGACATCTGTGATTTTCTTCGGAGATTAAGTTTCGAATTACACTTTATACCTTCGTCGATTCGTTTTTTCTTTTTTCTTTTAACACATCTTAAGCTCGCCGAACTCACACCATACAGAGGGCGATTTTTTGCAATTCGCGCGCAAAATTACTTGTGCATAAAATAGCTATAACCTTTGAACTGTAGATTATTTTTTAATATAACTTTCAATTTTATTCTTTATCCATTTTATAAAAATACTTCTTCAGAAATCGAAAATGAAAAAAAGTCAAAAAATTTAAACAATTCTTCATCGTCACATTCTATTCTATCGTAGTCCATTTTTAGGAATTTACTGTAAAAAGAAAAAGTCAAGTTATTGTAAAAAAATCGCTTTGTCGCCAAAAAAAACCCACCGATAATTTAATAACAATATACACAAAATTCTTTATTCTTTATCCACTTTATAAAAATAAAAATACTTTTTCAGAAATCGAAAATGAAAAAAAGTAAAAAAATTTAAACAATTCTTCATCGTCACATTCTATTCTATCGTAGTCCATTTTTAGGAATTTACTGTAAAAAGAAAAAGTCAAGTTATTGTAAAAAATTCGCTTTGTCGCCAAAAAAAACCCACCGATAATTTAATAACAATATACACAAAACGAGTTTAGTCGTTTCCCGCTTAACACGTTAAGCGCCACACCGGTCCCTGCGAACCGACACTGAAATTTCCGTTTAGGCGTCGTTGGTTTCTGAGAACTGACAGTATGAATTTAAAAAAATAATACCTTATAATTAATTAATGGATTCTATTAAATCGCATTAAACAAAGATACCACTTTCCTTTGCAGGCTTCTACAATTTTCTCCTTAAATTCTTAACAATTTTGCGACCAAATGTTTTTCAATTAATATCGCACCGCACAGCCTAACGGAAAGTCAACCAAAATCGGCGTGGCGTTTAACGTGTTAACACATTGTACGCCGGCCCCGCGAAAACGCGGGATTCAAAGTCTATCGCTCGAGCGCCGGCCCCGCGAAAACACGGGTTTCAAAGTCTATCGTTTGTACGCCGACAATTTTTAATTGTAAATTAATTTTTTTTATTATTAATTTTTCGTTATCGTTAAATTGCATATAACGAGTATGCAGACTAAATTTAGTGTTTTACGATAATGTATAAAATTTTTAAATATTTTCTTCACCTATTCATTGGTCGTCAACAAGCGAATCATACCGGCGTCGAGGCTTTAAGCGGTCGATACGGTGCCGGCGCTCAGACTTTAAATGTCTCAGATGCCACCGGCGTACAATGTGTTAAGATGTGTTAACAAAGCTGACTAATAAAATAAATAAAAAATCGTAAATAGTTTTAACCTTTTTTTTTTCATTATGTAGTTCCGTGAATGTTAATGAAAAGAGTTGAGAGGTACAGTTAAGAGAAGGCCCATTATTTATATTGTTGTAACGTTATCGCTGAGGCGGCTGTAGCGCTTAATGAATCGGCAAGAAAACACTTGTAAGTCGATCGTGTGTGGTGAAATCGTAATGCTTACAAAATATAAGTAGCTCTTTATCGGTTGTGTAAAAACCACGACACGCACTGCTCGAGTGAGTGTACATTAGAACGACGGTTCTTTACGCGACACGGGCATCCGAGTTATCTGTATTAAGCAAACGTCAGTTAGTCTATGGTACACATCGTTGCACGATGCCTCGTACAAATTTGAGAAGATGGTGTTATCAGTGTTGTAATAAAAATATATTCCGCGAAGAGATAAATTGATGCATTGGCTGTGTGAGTCGATTTCGCAAGAACAGACGTAACAGGCGTGTGAATCATGGTAAATGATATACAACGTGTACCAGAAACAGGAAACTGAGAAAAATAATAACTAATATATTTCAAGCGAGATTGGACGGAAAGAACGTCTAGGCGAAATGTTCGAATTATTAAGGTCAAGGTAATGAGCGAGCCTAATATGTGTCGAACCGTTTCGGTTTCTAGCGTCAACTGGTTCAAACTCCTTTCTTCTCTCTGAAAACAGATACTATTCGTTCATGCTTGATTAAACAAATGCATTTATCCTTCCTTTGAATTGCATTAACACTCTATAATACCGTGTGTCTCGGGTGTTGCATACCCATGCAGTTGGTGAGGAAAGTATTCGACCATTTTGGGTATTGGTATTATTTATTTGAAATGTAATTTTGTGGCTTATATGATTGATCGCAGGAGTATTTGACTATCTTAGAATATCGGTGCTATAATTTTTCCTCTTTATGGTTGGTTAGAGAAGTATTTGACTATGTTAGAATATCAGTGCTATAATTTTTCTCCTTTATGGTTGGTTAGAGAAGTATTTGACTATCTTAGAATATCAGTGCTATAATTTTTCTCCTTTATGGTTGGTTAGAGAAGTATTTGAGTACCTTAGAATACCAGTGCTATAATTTTTCTCCTTTATGGTTGGTTAGAGAAGTATTTGAGTATCTTAGAATATCAGTGCTATAATTTTTCTCCTTTATAGTTGGTCACAAAAGTATTCGACCATCTTAAGTATTAGTGTTACTTATTCAAAATATAATTTTATCCTTTATATAGTGGTTACAAAAGTATTCTACCATGTTAGGTATCAGTTTTATAACTTTTTTCCCTACACGGTTGGTCATAAAAGTATTGGACTATCTTAGATATCAGTATTATAATTTTGTCCTCTATATAGTAAGTTACAAAAGTATTCGACCATCTTAGGTATTAGTATTTTTTATTTCAAGTATAATATTTCTCCTTATATAGTTGGTCACAAAAGTATTTCCTTAATAAAAGTTTGATTTCCGCTAACCACGAGTCATCGATAACGTCAGTATCTGAAGTATTAATTCATAATTAATTATCAGTTCATACTCTACGAAAAATGATTAAAACTATTGGATTAAACATTTTCTGTACAATTGATACACTATAAAGAGTTAATGATTCCCACAGAGGAGATGTTGTGTTTTGTAACAGACCGTTCAGTTCCAATGGAATAAAAACCTTGATGGAAAACTACATAAGCACGATTGACAGGAAGGACGAAAAATGTTACGTGGAACGTTTCAACCGCAAAATTAAAGGAAGATTGAACAGAAATGGTTGTCTTTGCGATACTTGTTAGCGGAAACAAGATCTCAATGTCAATGATTGTTTCGAAAGATATTCTGTAGATAACTATCGAATTCTTTACAATAAAAAAAATAAAAATATCACGGTGCCGTAGAAAACATTTAAATACATTTTTAGCTAATAATTATTTTATTTTTTATACATATTCGTCTTTAACATCGAAAGGGTTAAAAGTAGTCTAACCGCAAAGAATACTGTGAATGAAACAAACAAATTAGAGGCTACGAAAATTATTAACAAAAAAATAAAAATATCATGGAGCCATAGAAAACGTTTAAGTACATTTTTAGCTAATAATTATTTTATTTTTTATACATATTCGTCTTTAACATCGAAAGGGTTAAAAGTAGTCTAACCGCAAAGAATACTGTGAATGAAACAAACAAATTAGAGGCTACGAAAATTATAAAAAAAAAAAATAAAAATATCACGTAATCATAAAAAACTTTTAAGTACATTTTTAGCTAATAATTATTTTATTTTTTATACATATTCATCTTTAACATCGAAAGAGTTAAAAATAATCTAACCGCAAAGAATACTATGAATGAAACAAACAAATTAGAGGCTACGAAAATGATTAAAAAAAAAAATAAAAATATCACGGTGCTGTAGAAAACGTTTAAGTACATTTTTAGCTAATAATTATTTTATTTTTTATACATATTCGTCTTTAACATCGAAAGGGTTAAAAGTAGTCTAACCGCAAAGAATACTGTGAATGAAACAAACAAATTAGAGGCTACAAAAATTATAAAAAAAAAAATAAAAATATCACGTAATCATAAAAAACANCGAAAATGATTAAAAAAAAAAATAAAAATATCACGGTGCTGTAGAAAACGTTTAAGTACATTTTTAGCTAATAATTATTTTATTTTTTATACATATTCGTCTTTAACATCGAAAGGGTTAAAAGTAGTCTAACCGCAAAGAATACTGTGAATGAAACAAACAAATTAGAGGCTACAAAAATTATAAAAAAAAAAATAAAAATATCACGTAATCATAAAAAACATTTAAGTACATTTTTAGCTAATAATTATTTTATTTTTTATACACATACGTCTTTCTCGACGAAAAAGTTAATAGTGGTCTAACCGAAAAGAATACCGTGAATGAAATAATCAAATTAGAGACAAAGAAAATGATTCTACGTAAAAAATACAGACCTTACATCATCGATCGAAATAAAGAGCACAAATAGACCGTGATTGTATTCGCAATTTTACAACATATACCAACATGTTTATTCGTGCACGCTTAGAACACGACGTCTTATTGAATAGGACGCAACAGTGTTGATGCGAATTGGCACTGTTCCTGAATCGTCACTAATTGAAGCTAACTATCGCGATAATAATAGTTCCTTACTGTCAGTCAAACCATTACCACGATTTTACGCAAAATTTGATAGAATCCGCTAATGACAAGCGTATTACGAAAAGTACACTTTTAGAATCCTTTTTTTTACAATTAAGAGGATAGTGGCGCGCCTATTTGGCCAGTTCTAAATTTTACATTTTATAATTTAGAATTTTCGCGTTCAATTTTTGATGGTGTTTCGTATTTGTTTATTTAAAAGAGTGTTCACTCGAACCTTTTTCAATTTTTTTATATTTATTGATACATATATTATTTATTGATTGATATATATGATTGATTTTTTATATTTATACTTTTTATACGTATTGATCTAGAAATGTTTTAACAAGAGTAAAATAAAATTGTGTCCGTTCATGCCCAAATTGTTTAAGAATTATTTAAAAAATTTTGTTCCTTTTTCTATATGTGTTATATAATGTATTAGTGATTCAGAAAAATATTTTAAGGTTTTAGTAAACATTTTTTTAATGTTTCAAAGAAATTTAGGTTTTGTACGTTTTTGTCATATTTCTAGCCAAGATCGATATTGGATTCTCAAAACAATAAATTTTTAAATACATGTACTAATATTTTATTTCATAACTATTTCATAATACCTATGCTCACAAACTTTTTGAGAAAAGTGTACTAAAATTCATAAAAACAAATAAAATAATTAACCTTCTATAGCCCGAATTTGGTCTTATTGGAGAAAAAATTACGATTGATTACAGTTTTTCACTTTGATTTGAAAATGTTTTAACTAATAATTACCGTAGATGGATCGTGGTGTCGCTACAGTAATACAGTAATCAAATTTAATAGTGCAGCGATAACTAAAGAAAATTAATTTTTTAAAACATAGATACATCAGTTTGTTACTTTTAAGTCACGCGGTCCTATACAGCGTTAAAGAATTTTCTTTTTTTACTTCCCCCATATATTACTTATATTACTAATACTTCCTTCCATTATTTATTTAATAAATGCTTCAATTATTTCTTTCCAGTGAGACACTTTTTTACTTTCGTATAATAAAAGAAACTATTTCTTTTTTTTTCGTTTTCTTGTTGTAAGTTAATGTTAAAGATGTTTAATCACTCTACGTTTATAACTTCAAACGTGACTTATGTTTTGTTCTTCCTCATCGTTGATTATTCCAAAAATAGCAACGGCTCCGTCTCATTTTAATTAAGCATCGCAAATATCGAAATTCTGTATCGCGAATTATTTTCCGTTAATTCATGCAAAATGCAAGCACCGTGCCACGTTTATCCTTTCAACTTCTACGAATATAAGGAAATTATTTTCTATCGAACGTTTAACACGACGATAATATCTCGCGTTCTGCATCACAAATCAGTTTCAATTAACATGCGATATGTCCATCGTTATTATTGCACATCGTATCTTAATTAACCTTGATTAACCTTTCACTTAGCTTTTTATCTTCCAACCTGTTAAACTGTTTTTAAATAATACGTTCGTTAATCACACAGTTGATATTCACATTATAAATGCCTTTATCGCTTCGTATCGTATTTTTTGTTCATTTATTTCCAGCTTGGAAATACTATTGTCCGACAGAAGCAAATATTCATTCTTACGTATCAAATTCTTTTTTTTTTTATAATACTTCAACACCGTACGAACAAAAGTTACAATCATTTTTCGTTCTTCGAGATGTTTTCGATACGCAAAAAATATGTATCACCTAAAATAAGAAATATACTTTTAAAATCTTTTAAAGACAAAACAAATTTTCGGATCTCATTTTATTTTTCGATCTTTTTTTTAACTGTTTTTTTATAAAAATATGCATCAACATAAAAATATCTTCACCATAATAATACACAAATATAAAATAGATATTTAAAAAAAAAACTTACAAATGAATTGCTATATATATAATTATTATAAAGAATAGTTTTCGTTCTTAATTTTTTATATTTCTGAATAAAGAAAAAAACAAAGAATTGAGTAAATAAATATTTAACTTAAAAAAAAAACTTACAAATTAATTGCTATATATATAATTATTATAAAGAATAGTTTTCGTTCTTAATTTTTTATATTTCTGAATAAAGAGAAAAACAAAGAATTGAGTAAGTAAATATTTACGAGCAGTAGCGTATATTAGGTTGGAAACTATGAAACGGGCGTTTTTTGTTTAGTCTCTGTGTTGAGCTGCGACTGAGAGAGATACATTGCAACGTGCGCTCGATATTTTTATTTATAAAGCTTAAAGGTATTCTTACTCGTTTTGTAAAATTTTTTCGCGTTCGTATCCCATTTTAATTTTATTTTTATCGTAAACCAGATGGAAACAAAACGCGGTTTACATCTACTCTTCTCGTACGAGTTTAAATTAAATCATACCGCGGCTCAAGCTTCGAGAAATATTAATCAGGCATTCGTAGATGGATCCACCGATGAAAAAAATGCTCGATATTGGTTCGAAAAATTTCCAAAATGATATTATAAAAGACTTTGAATCGCTTATTAACTCTAAAAATAAAGATTTTTTTCAAAAAGGCATATATGATTTGCCCCCAATCGTTGGCAAAAAGTCGTAGACGCCAATGGAAATTATTTCAATTGAATATGATAAATAATGCGAAAAATTGCGCTTTTCGTTTTTTATTTTCATTCAACGCCCGTTTCATAGTGTCCAACCTATTTTAAATATATCGATGCCCAAGATAAATTTAATATCCACTTTGCATACCGTTTTAGAAACAGTAGTGACTCTGAGTTGGATGAAATTATTTCAATTGAATATGATAAATAAT
>SMSQ01000318.1:62860-78642 GCA_019453375.1 Ctenoplectra terminalis
ATCTTTTTTTTAACTGTTTTTTTATAAAAATATGCATCAACATAAAAATATCTTCACCATAATAATACACAAATATAAAATAGATACTTAAAAAAAAAACTTACAAATGAATTGCTATATATATAATTATTATAAAGAATAGTTTTCGTTCTTAATTTTTTATATTTCTGAATAAAGAAAAAAACAAAGAATTGAGTAAATAAATATTTAACTTAAAAAAAAAACTTACAAATTAATTGCTATATATATAATTATTATAAAGAATAGTTTTCGTTCTTAATTTTTTATATTTCTGAATAAAGAGAAAAACAAAGAATTGAGTAAGTAAATATTTACGAGCAGTAGCGTATATTAGGTTGGAAACTATGAAACGGGCGTTTTTTGTTTAGTCTCTGTGTTGAGCTGCGACTGAGAGAGATACATTGCAACGTGCGCTCGATATTTTTATTTATAAAGCTTAAAGGTATTCTTACTCGTTTTGTAAAATTTTTTCGCGTTCGTATCCCATTTTAATTTTATTTTTATCGTAAACCAGATGGAAACAAAACGCGGTTTACATCTACTCTTCTCGTACGAGTTTAAATTAAATCATACCGCGGCTCAAGCTTCGAGAAATATTAATCAGGCATTCGTAGATGGATCCACCGATGAAAAAAATGCTCGATATTGGTTCGAAAAATTTCCAAAATGATATTATAAAAGACTTTGAATCGCTTATTAACTCTAAAAATAAAGATTTTTTTCAAAAAGGCATATATGATTTGCCCCCAATCGTTGGCAAAAAGTCGTAGACGCCAATGGAAATTATTTCAATTGAATATGATAAATAATGCGAAAAATTGCGCTTTTCGTTTTTTATTTTCATTCAACGCCCGTTTCATAGTTTCCAACCTATTTTAAATATATCGATGCCCAAGATAAATTTAATATCCACTTTGCACACCGTTTTAGAAACAGTAGTGACTCTGAGTTGGATGAAATTATTTCAATTGAATATGATAAATAATGCGAAAAATTGCGCTTTTTGTTTTTTATTTTCATTGAACGCCCGTTTCATAGTTTCCAACCTATTTTAAATATATCGATGCCCAAGATAAATTTAATATCCACTTTGCATACCATTTTATAAACAGTGGTGACTCTCGGTTGGATGAAATTATTTGTTAAGTGTTATAATTTTTAGGTAAAAAGTATCGGTTCTGCGTATTTTATAGAAATTAGTTTTGCATACCGTTTTAAAATTCCATAATGCTGTTAGAACGTTGCATATCGTGTTTGCGGAACGTGAAATTAATAGACACTTAGAAAGGTTGAGGATTTTTTCCCCTCTTGTGCTGGTATAAAACTATGTTTAGGCGTGGCAACGCGAATGCCGTATTGATAATTTATCAGAAGTTTCATTCTTACTGGTATTATGCAATATTATAGGTAAACACATATAATATCAGTGCTCGACAGGCTTAAAAGATTTTACAATATCGTTTAAATCGAACGGAGAATAAAATCTTATATTTATCGTAAATATAATTATATCAAATATCGTTTAACGTTTTCAATCACACTATTTTTTTTTTATTATTCTCGTTAAGCGTTCGCAAATTGATACGTATCGATACGATTCGGTAATGAATGAAACGAAAAACGATCGGCTAAAAAATAGAAAAAAAAAGTTTCAGCGGACGCGCTTTTAAATAAAGAAATACAAAATGCTTGAAAATATTCAACACGTATCTAGAATGTATAACAGATTGCGAACAATTAAACTGTAACACCTAAAAATAGAAATCGAATCATCGAAAATAACAAGACTGTTGGATAACAACGATAATGAAGAGTTCGATGTCGCTGGTGGACAGAATTAAATTAATTTAATACTAGAACTATTGAAATAGTCGAAATGAGAAGTTAGTAATTTTTCGTGGAGATTTTATTAATTTCTTACGATGGTTTTTGAATCATTTTTCTGATTTTCTGGGAATATTAAAAATAAAGGTTTATCTGTCTTGCGTTATATATTTTTTCCACATTTTTCATTCTCATTTCTTCGATGCAAATAAATATACTTTAATCGTCCATAATTCTAATTTCAAAATATAATCGGAGTAAAACTTAAATTGCATATAATAATTACCTATATGATTAAAAAAAATTCCCTTGAAATCAATTTTTTTACCGTACCTTTTGAGTAATTTTCGGCGATTTAAAAATATAGGTAAAGGTTTATTTCCTTCGCATTATATACTTTTTCACACACTTTTTATTCTCATTTAAATATTTAAACTTCGCGGCAAATAAATCTTCTTTAATCGTCGGTAATTCTAATTTTAAAATATAATCACAATAAAAATTAAATTGTTCATAATAATTACCTATGTGACTAAAAAAAATTCCCTTGAAATCAATTTTTTTACCGTACCTTTCGAGTAATTTTCGCCNTAATTTTAAAATATAATCAGAATAAAAATTAAATTGTATATAATAATTACCTATGTGATTAAAAAAAATTCCCTTGAAATCAATTTTTTTACCGTACCTTTCGAGTAATTTTCGCCGATTTAAAAATATAGATAAAGGTTTATTTCCTTCGCGTTATATATTTTTTCGCGCACTTTCCATTCTCATTTCTCCCATGCAAATAAATATACCTTAATCATCGATAATTCTAATATTAATAGCTATTAATTTCTCGCTTCATTTCCGACCGTGTGATTTACATACCACGTACTGATTTATCGCTGATAAGTCCACCGATTTACTTAAACAGCTAACTTCTTTTCTTTTTCATCGAGCATTCGAAACCGAGTGAAATAAAATATATAGCAGTGGCCCGATACACGATACGTTTCAAAGCTTAATTAGGTAATTAAACTGGCCACGCATTACAAGCGTGATAATTTTATCGATTGTAATACTGTTGCCGTGTTACCGAACACCTATCTATCCATTTGCTCGAATTTGATCGCGTAGGTGCCTTGTTTAACGTAATCGTTAAATCCAATTCATTTACCGATGGAGGAATCGTATTAATTTCGCAGTCTATTTCCATTTGCGCGGTAACGAGGCGTATTTGGCTTAATTAAAAAACTCGTAAAGCTACGTACCATGACCACGTTGATTCAGCAGAACGAGAAGTTCTTCCTTGTTAACTTCTTCTGCCTTCGGTACCCTTGCAGACTGTGATTTCGTTTTCGGCGTGATTCATCGTTGTAAGTTTCGTTGTTGCTCGATGATACAAAATTGAGAAATTCGATAAGAACTTTTCGAACACTTCCTATCGCTGAAATTAGCTCTTTCAGCGCTATGAACACATATATGCGTTCTCACACAACCATTCGATTTTGGCTACGAACCCATATACAGGGTGAGTCTGTTAACGCGACGACCTCAAATAACTTTTGAGATATTCGTTTTACGAAAAAATATTTTATACAAGAGTTGCATGGTACCTTGGGAGACATACGGTGGTCTTATCTATTTCGTATTTCCTAATTTGTTTCCGGATTCTGGTAGACCATCAAATTCTGCGTAAAAAAAGTATTGTACAACTTGGTGTAAGAAGTTTTGTTAAGTTTGTTGATGGTGAAGATTTAGGTTTGTGATTCTAAAAGGAGCTTATTGTAAATTTTTTTATTCAATTATCTCAAAATTGTGTTCCTTTTGTATTTGTTGGTTGTGTAGATTGTGCTAATTGAAATGCCGATTTTGATCGACTTTTCGTTAGGCTGTGTGGTGCGATACTAATTGAAAAACATTTGGTCGCAAAATTGTTAAGAATTTAAGAAGAAAATTTTTAGAGGCCTGCGAAGAAAAGTGGTATCTTTGTTTAATGCGATTTAATAGAATCCATTAATGAATTATAAAGTATTATTTTTTAAAATTCATACTGCCAGTTTTCAGAAACCAACGACGCCTAAACGGAAATTTCAGCGTCGGTCCGGAGGGACCGGCGTGGCGCTTAACGTGTTAACGCGACTTTGTTTACTATGGCAGATCAGGTATAAACAAGTACGCTGTTCATTCATCGCAAGTACCAAGTTGTATGATACTTTTTTACGCAGAATTTGATGGTCTACCAGAATCCGGGAAAAAAGAATTACACACTCCGTTTAAAAAAATGAAGATGACCCTAATATCTCAATAAACAAATTAGAGGCCTGCGAAGGAAAGTCGTATCTTTGTTTAATGCGATTTAATAGAATCCGGCGTGGCGCTTAACGTGTTAAACGTGTTTACCATTTCGGAAAATATTCCGTGTTTTCATCGTAACATTCTTAACNTGATTCTAAAAGGAGCTTATTGTAAATTTTTTTATTCAATTATCTCAAAATTGTGTTCCTTTTGTATTTGTTGGTTGTGTAGATTGTGCTAATTGAAATGCCGATTTTGATCGACTTTTCGTTAGGCTGTGTGGTGCGATACTAATTGAAAAACATTTGGTCGCAAAATTGTTAAGAATTTAAGAAGAAAATTTTTAGAGGCCTGCGAAGAAAAGTGGTATCTTTGTTTAATGCGATTTAATAGAATCCATTAATGAATTATAAAGTATTATTTTTTAAAATTCATACTGCCAGTTTTCAGAAACCAACGACGCCTAAACGGAAATTTCAGCGTCGGTCCGGAGGGACCGGCGTGGCGCTTAACGTGTTAACGCGACTTTGTTTACTATGGCAGATCAGGTATAAACAAGTACGCTGTTCATTCATCGCAAGTACCAAGTTGTATGATACTTTTTTACGCAGAATTTGATGGTCTACCAGAATCCGGGAAAAAAGAATTACACACTCCGTTTAAAAAAATGAAGATGACCCTAATATCTCAATAAACAAATTAGAGGCCTGCGAAGGAAAGTCGTATCTTTGTTTAATGCGATTTAATAGAATCCGGCGTGGCGCTTAACGTGTTAAACGTGTTTACCATTTCGGAAAATATTCCGTGTTTTCATCGTAACATTCTTAACCCTGTGCATTTATAAACTTTCTTAAGTTTCACGGGACTATTGTGAACAACTTAAAGCGTTGTTCTGAAAATATTTACGATTTTTTTAATTATTTGGTTAATTTATTTTAATTTATTGGCGAAAAACTTCCAGAGAAAATTACACATTTCAAAAATTATGAATGTTTACGACTTTTTTTTTATTTATCTTGTTAATTTGTTTTGTTTTAATCCCTTCCACTCGAAGACTTTTTTAAGTTTCAAAGGACTATTGCGAAAACTTAGTGTTCTTTTGGCAAGAAAAAAAGAGAATTATAAATGTTTACAATTTCTTATTCATTTGGTTAATTTACTTTTATTTTAAGATAAAAGAAGTGTTTGAATCGATGAAAATATAGAATCTAATTAAAAACGTAATCTCCGAAGAAAATTATGCATGTCGCCATAGCGGCGCCAGCCGAGTGCAAAGGGTTAAAAATGCAAAGACAAAATTTAACTTGAAATTTAACCTCTGGAGAAAATTACACGTCTCGCTGTAGCTGGACAAAAATTATAAACGTTTACGACTTTTTGTATTTATTTTGTTGATTTGCTTTGTTTTAAAATTTAAGAAACAGTTTTTAATTGACGCAAATGCAAGATTTAACTTATATAAATGAAATCGTATAGCGATTCCTTTGACCTGAGAGAAGGCCCTTCAAAGTTTCAAAGGAGAAGTAATATGGTACTCATTTTACTCATTTTACTCTTAAGGGATTTTTTCGAAACTAGTGAAGTAATTAACTCAAGTGCTATCTTAATATAATCCTCACTAATTCTTCTTTCATATCTCACGACTTAAGATAAAACGAAAAAATATTTAATTGCAGAATTTACCCTTAATGAAGGAATTAAGTTTTTTACTTATCAACTTGAGTGCTTATAATATAGAGCCCTAATTATAATTAATTTCGTATTATTATTTTAATAACATGGATATGTACTAATAACAATAATGCTAAATCCACTAAATATTCCACTTAATACATCCACACTGATAATGTGAAATCCTGGAATCGTAATTAATTCCATATTAACCAGTGTTTCATATTACCGTAATGAACATATCAAGTACAGTATTTAGTGAATTTAGTTTTATCATTATTAATAGTATTTTCTGTTATTATACATACCCAAAAAAGTTTACACATAGAATTAATTATCTTCTAGTCGTCGATAAATTCCAATATTAAAAATTTCCAAAATATTTCTTTTATAAAAAACTAGGTCATTTTTATTTTATTTCAAATAGAATCATATTTATTCCTCTTAATGTACTTGATGATTGGTGACTGTGTAATCAATGATAATAATGTCATTTTTCTTAACAAATTTTTCTTAGCTGCATGTTAGGTATAAATTAAATAATTTTAATCTATTACAAACCATGTTACAACCTATATTATAATTAAATGAGAATAGTAAGTTGAACAACCATAAAATGCCAGATAATCGACACAGTACAAACAGTCTCAATAACATGACTTTGTACCAAGCTATTAAATATTTACTGTGTGTATATACAAATTTTATCGCATCGATATATCATCCTTTACATCAATATTATCGATAAATATCAACAACACCAATCGTCGATTTTTATAAATAAATAGTTCAATGTAACCAGCAGCGCTATCGATATGCTCAAAATATGCTTGGATAGAAATTACACGTATTGCTNTGAAGTAATTAACTCAAGTGCTATCTTAATATAATCCTCACTAATTCTTCTTTCATATCTCACGACTTAAGATAAAACGAAAAAATATTTAATTGCAGAATTTACCCTTAATGAAGGAATTAAGTTTTTTACTTATCAACTTGAGTGCTTATAATATAGAGCCCTAATTATAATTAATTTCGTATTATTATTTTAATAACATGGATATGTACTAATAACAATAATGCTAAATCCACTAAATATTCCACTTAATACATCCACACTGATAATGTGAAATCCTGGAATCGTAATTAATTCCATATTAACCAGTGTTTCATATTACCGTAATGAACATATCAAGTACAGTATTTAGTGAATTTAGTTTTATCATTATTAATAGTATTTTCTGTTATTATACATACCCAAAAAAGTTTACACATAGAATTAATTATCTTCTAGTCGTCGATAAATTCCAATATTAAAAATTTCCAAAATATTTCTTTTATAAAAAACTAGGTCATTTTTATTTTATTTCAAATAGAATCATATTTATTCCTCTTAATGTACTTGATGATTGGTGACTGTGTAATCAATGATAATAATGTCATTTTTCTTAACAAATTTTTCTTAGCTGCATGTTAGGTATAAATTAAATAATTTTAATCTATTACAAACCATGTTACAACCTATATTATAATTAAATGAGAATAGTAAGTTGAACAACCATAAAATGCCAGATAATCGACACAGTACAAACAGTCTCAATAACATGACTTTGTACCAAGCTATTAAATATTTACTGTGTGTATATACAAATTTTATCGCATCGATATATCATCCTTTACATCAATATTATCGATAAATATCAACAACACCAATCGTCGATTTTTATAAATAAATAGTTCAATGTAACCAGCAGCGCTATCGATATGCTCAAAATATGCTTGGATAGAAATTACACGTATTGCTGCTATAGGCGCAAAAAGATAAATGGTTAGAAAATTGTCATAAGAACACGAGAATTTATTTGAGGAGACAGGGTTTAAGATATAGCAACATGTTTACAAGCGGGTTCAACGCTCGCAGTATACTTTGAATGCGGTATCGTGCGTTACCAATTCCTAGAGAAGACAGTAGCAACACAGCAAGAGCTGCGGTACACATGTTCGTTTCAGTATCTTTGACGCAACACAAAATATCATAAGATATACACGTAGATATGTATAAAAGCGTTTATTAGAGAATACAGTACCGTATCATTTGATTAAACAATTTATTCTTAATTTTAGAAATTCCATTCGATACCTTTGGTGCTGGTAATATGGAATTCTAATTGCAATTAATATCATACTATTATTTTAATATAATAATACTAATAATATTAAACATATTACTATAATATATTAGTGTATGAAACACTAATAGTAATGACACTAAATTTGTTAACTAGAATGAAATATAAAAGGTGATAATCAAATGTATATATTAGCTGTCTAAAACCTGGAACTGAATAAAGTTATTATTATCTCGTTAAAAAAGGTGATCAAATATTCATGAATAATGTTAAGTTTACATTGTACCATTACCATACATACAATTTTTCCATAAAGATTTATTTGTAAAATCAAGAATAAACTCTTTTCAGTTAGTAGCAATTCAAAGTACTCTTCCATACATTAAACCTAAAACAAAAATAAGAAATAATTAAATTATTTCCTTCTTCCTCTTTTAATAAACTCTTTTCAATTAATAGCAATTCAAGGTACTCTTCCATACATTAAACCTAAAAAAAAAGTAAGAAATAATTAAACTATTTCCTTCTTCCTCTTCTAATAAACTCTTTTCAATTAGTACCAATTCAAGGTACTCTTCCATACATTAAACCTAAAACAAAAGTAAGAAATAATTAAATTATTTCCTTCTTCCTCTTCTAATAAACTCTTTTCAATTAGTACCAATTCAAGATACTCTTCCATACATTAAACCTAAAACAAAAGTAAGACATAATTAAATTATTTCCTTCTTCCTCACAACATTGTTGATACCTTAACCCTCTGTGAGCCATTTTTTCTTTGCTTACCGGTAAACAAAAATTCCAATCGATTACAGTTTCTGGCTTTGGTGCACTTTTTGGCCAACAATTCATACGAATAAATTTAGCATGGTAATTAAATTTACCAATGCAGTGATAATGAATAGAATTGAAAAAAAAAAATAGATACATTAATGTGCAACGTGTAAGTCACACGGTGTTACAGAAGGTTAACAATATTATCGATGAATCGAGTTTGTCGACGCGTTATTCGTTGCCTATCGATAATCGTTAAGTAGCGCGACCACTCGTTCCTCGCGCGTAACTTCATTAAGTTCCACGGCCGCTGAGGGCGTTCTTTTCACTTCGAACTTCAACTGGTAAACTTCAAAACGATATGAAAGGCAGAGAACCACTGTGGACAGACAGTTGCTAGGTGTGTTACTATTCTCGGTCGGCGGCATTCCGATAAGCCGTGTGCCAAATCTCGGCCCAACGCTGGACGAACGACAACGTTCAGATCTGAGGGCGAAATTCTGTGCTTCGCAGACCATTTTTACCTCGGTTTCTTCTTCCAGACATGTTTGCCTATGCTGCTTCACGCTAGGAAGCCATTATGCGACCACCGCGAATCATTCATCATAAACGTTGCATCATTAAGAGCTGCACGCGTTCAAGCAATCAATTACTAGATATTTATTATTTTTATTTTATTTTATTTTATTTTTTAATTTATTGTTTATCGTCGCATCAACCACTTGTGGGTTATTAGCGACTCTTATTTTGATTATTTTGATTATTTTTATTTTATTTTATTTTTTTTTTAATTTATTGTTTATCGTCGCATCAACCACTTGTGGGTTATTAGCGACTCTTACTTTTATTATTTTTATGTTTTTTATCGTTCTTATTATTTTTATTTTATTATACTTGCATCGAGTATTATACATTAACACTAGGTTTACGGACAGCGATCGGCTCATTTAGATGGGTACATTGAAATACAAATTTTTTGTAAAATCATTAGTTCGGTTTACTTCAAATTAATAGATTTTTATAAACAGAAATTTACTTAGTCAATTTTCTCACGCATGATTGTTAAACTTGAGCACGAAATTTGAACCGCGTCAAATTGACGGGTTCCGTAAATCTAGTGTTAAATAAAAATGGAGACATGTAAAATTAATTGTAATTATGCATTTGACACGAGTAACGATAAAACGTTCGTTATTAATCAATGTACATTGTCGCGAACAAAAATCGGAGATAAGAAATTTTTTTCGAATCGTGTTTATATTGTGACGTACATAAACATACGTGCATGTGTTTCATAAATACCTTATCAGTCGATCGTGGTCAAATTTGAGCGTTCACTTTCCTTATCAACGGATATGATACCATTCGATTTCGTAATTTAAAAAAAAATGTTTTCAGAAGCTCGGTAGATGTAAAAGATCTTTATACGGTATATTAGTATCGGTACGATCATCAAATATTTGTTTGAACACCGGGAACATTCGGAGTTAGAGCTTCAACGCTAAACCTACCAAAGCTGTCGAATGACCGTTTCATAATTTCTTGTCCAAATTTTATAAATTATTAAAAAATTATGTGATCTTTGATACTGTTCAATTTTGTAGCGTCAAACGTTGCCAGTTTCTTGGGAGTAAACATTGATGCGGTCGATGCGAAGGAAAAACGGACAGGAGCTTGAAACTTATTAAGGTCTCGGCTTGCGTTCCCCTATTTATTTATGCAATCAGTCGGTTGACAGCGTAGGGAACACGTGTGCATCTCATATTGTTGCGTTCTGTCCACCTGGTACACTGACATCACATTCAGGAGCCGAAGGTTCGACGACCTTAACAACCGGCGAGTTCTCGCTCGCGGAAAGCTACTTTTGTCGCTCTCTTTTCACCCACCTACCATAGATGTGTGCCGCTTCGTTGCGGCTTACGTAAAACATTCGTTCGATATTTTTAGCTTTACAGGCGAAACCGATGTCTTGTTCCGTGTTTCCTAAATACGAGCAGGAAACGGACGTAACTCTTCCATGATAAAGCCTCTTATTCGCCAGAAGATATACACCGAGCGAGTAAATCGGTTGAATGAAATACGAAATAGGATTCCGTTGCCATTATACAGTTGGTCGCAAAAGTATCCGACCACCTTGGTTATTTAGCAAATTTCGCGTACAATTGTGGATCTGCAAGCAGAAAACTAAATGGAAATCTGTTTTTGATAAATATCTAAATGATTATTTTACCACAATTTACGTAAATTAAGTAAAATAGAATAATTAATTTACCACAATTAAGTGAAATTACAATTACAAAAACATAACATTAATTCTCTGCACTTTTAGTTCCACTCGGTATTTTATCTCAACTGAGTTGTGTTTCATCAAATATTTTCAAAAGCTTACTGAATTTGCCTTAATTATCATATTTTAGTAATCGGTAACATATCTACGTTGATAAATTCCTATAAAATTGAATTTCAATATAAAAGAATGCGTTTGGTACGTTGAGACTGAAAGAAATGTAGCCAATCGAAATGTCGAATCCAGCTCGACATGGGAGCGCAAAGGGTTAATGCATAAAGTGGTCGAATACTTTTGCGACCAACTGTATGTTATGTTTGGTTGACCTCGTTAACGTCTGTGTATAATGATCAATCGAGAGGTGTATCTCAGTTCTGTTATTAATAAGTAATAATGAATATGGTTACTAGCAGAGAAATCAATACTCTTACAATACTGATTAGAAGAACGTTACATAATTGAGGTTAGAAATCCATCACAGGAATAAAGTATCCATAACGTCTATAATAAATGCTTTAAAATATAACAATAATTGATTTATTAACAACACGATGCAATCTGAACAATTAATCTATTATCAATGATTTCTTTTAGCGTGAACGCTTTCTAATAGCTGCAAATAAGCTTCACAAAATTCTTAAAACAAAAAAAACAAAAAAAAAACAAAAAAAATAAGAATATGAGCAGCAAGAAGAAAATGATTTACTTCAAAGCCTAAATAAAACTGAAGAAAGAATTTCAACTGAAAGGAGGCAACTAGAAATATCTTTGATGACAATTCATAAATTGATATTTAAACGTTACGCAATGAAATTCTAGTAAGAGCATGCAAAACGCTATTCCTAATCGGTATGTAAAACCTGTATCCTCCTTAGGCCTTGTAACGATACACGCCAAAGAGGTTGATTATAGGTATCGATCTTTAAACGAAGAATCCATGTTTGTGACCACACAGTCATGCGCCCTAGTCTCGACCTAAATAATCATACACGCAATGCACAAGAACGTAAACAAAACTGTATAAGACAACTGTGTCGATGATGTGTTACCAAGACTTGTAATCGTCATAAAAATATGTTTCTTTTATAGATTACGCCTTGTAACACGCCGGCCACACCACCAAATTTTCCCGACGCGCTTTTGGCGTTCTCCAAAATGTCCGCAGGAGATAAAACTCCCTCGGGTAAGTTTTGCTTCGTTATATTTTTTATATGGTTCAGTCTCTAAAATTTATACTTTTCTGTCGTACGATTTGTTCATTGGTATATTTATACACTCTGGAATTTTTAAATGTAATTTAATATTGCACAAGACACATATCCTACAGACTGTTTTATTTTTGGGAAATCTTATTCTGTCGATGGATTCAATATTGAAAAATATCAAAAAAGATTCGTACAAATTTAATCATACAACTATTTTTATTTTTAACAATTTGTCACGTGAGCTTTATTTTTAAACTTTGTTTTAATTCAATATTGAAAAATATCAAAAAAGATTCGTACAAATTTAATTATACGACAACTGTTTTTATTTTTAACAATTTGTCGCGTGAGCTTTATTTTTAAACTTTGTTTTAATTCAATATTGAAAAATATCAAGAAAGATTCGTACAAATTTAATTATACAACTATTTTTATTTTTAACAATTTGTCGCGCGAGCTTTATTTTAAAACTTTGTTTTAATTCAATATTGAAAAATATCAAGAAAGATTCGTACAAATTTAATTATACGACAACTGTTTTTATTTTTAACAATTTGTCGCGCGAGCTTTATTTTAAAACTTTGTTTTAATTCAATATTGAAAAATATCAAAAAAGATTCGTACAAATTTAATTATACGACAACTGTTTTTATTTTTAACAATTTGTCGCGCGAGCTTTATTTTTAAACTTTGTTTTAATTCAATATTGAAAAATATCAAGAAAGATTCGTACAAATTTAATTATACAACTATTTTTATTTTTAACAATTTGTCGCGCGAGCTTTATTTTAAAACTTTGTTTTAATTCAATATTGAAAAATATCAAGAAAGATTCGTACAAATTTAATTATACGACAACTGTTTTTATTTTTAACAATTTGTCGCGCGAGCTGTATTTTTAAACTTTGTTTTAATTCAATATTGAAAAATATCAAAAAAGATTCGTACAAATTTAATTATACGACAACTGTTTTTATTTTTAACAATTTGTCACGCGAACTTTATTTTTAAACTTTGTTTTAATTCGTTTCCGTAATGTCGGATTCCTTAAAAATCTTTTTAGATATCTTTCAAGAAATACCTAACCAAATGCAATTTGTGCGGTTGACCGTGTGTTAAAATGGATATTGGTAATGTACAAACACCTGTTGTATTATTCAAACCATATTACTGTCAATATTTAACTTTTCGATACGATCGTCGACTTTAGTCGACAACCACAAAGTGGAGTAAGCACGACCGGGCATCAACTTTGGCCGACTTATTTTTATTTATTTGGCCGTTGCCATGATAACCCAAAAACGAAGTGAGAATCCTATACAAATCAATAACTTTATCAGAGGACACGTATTACACGAAAATATCTATGATTCCAGCGTAACAATAAATGTGCCCCCGCCACGTTGCTCTAAGCCAGTAGTTCTCAAACATATTTTATCTTACAACCATACAATTTTCAAAAAATTATGAAACTCGTACCTATATTTTAGTCCACTCTGTTAAAACAATAAATAAAATGAGAATTGTTTTAGAGAGAAACTTTATTGGTATAAAAAATAAAATAGTAAATGGAACATAAAAACAAAAAATTATTCAGTCTGTTGTACTTATTTTTTCATTTTCTTTCCTGTTTTAACTTATTTTGGAAATGGTGAATTCTTTTACTAACTTTTATTAAAATTTCAGAATTTTTTTCACGAAACCTATTTTGAGAAACACTGCTCTAAGTCGTCAGATAATATTACGTGGTGAACGTTCGCCGTACCGAAAGAGTTAAAAACATTAATATGGATGAAGACGATTAATAATAGAATGATACGAAAATTAAAGCATACTGGATTACGTGCAAAGCTGATAAATTTTCAAGCTTAATATTCTAAAAAAAATTGAAACAAAAAGAAAATGTTATTCTACGTTTTAGATTTGTTTTTGCATCCTGTGCATTTGTTGTTTCAAAAATTATTATGGATACAATGCTATATAAAATTTTATAAAGTCGAGGTTAAATCAGGAAAAAGATTTTTATCATTTTCGTTTAATTATAGTGGTGTATTTTAAAATGATTTCCCGGTAAACGCTATTCGTCAGTCCAGCCACATTGTCATTTTTCTCTGAATCATATTTTATTTTCACCACCATGTTTCCCTTCCGGCGGGAATTATTTCCATTTGCCTTGTGCATACTAATCAATTCATAAGAATGTAGGAAAACGTTCTTGCAATTTGTAAGGCTTGATCGTTATTTCATAACCGCACCCCTGCGAACTTTTATATCGCATCTAAAACTTCATAAATCATTTAGCTACTGCTTCCAAGTATTTTATTCTTTATGTGAAATCAGCTTCTATGAACTGAATAAAAAAAAAACTTACACGATACGAATTAAACTTGTTTGTTTCAATCATATAAGTCATTTGCTTTCTCCTTTATTTTTTATTTCTTTTTGCTTTATAAAAACAAATGATTATTACCTCTTTGTTATTCGATTACATTAATCCCATAAAAATAAAAATATTCTGTACAATGTTCATTTATTCCAGTAATAATTTGATACGTTCCCCACTATCCAATTACAAAAGATAACGATAATTAATTAACGCAAACAACTTATCCGCGCAAAGAATTGTTATTCTCTTTAAAGCGTTTCGTTCGTCTTCGTTTATCGTGCTTCTATTTTCAAAATTATTCTGCATTTCAAAAACTATTTAATTACAAAGAAAATAATGTATCTTTTTGCAAAAAAAANTGTTCATTTATTCCAGTAATAATTTGATACGTTCCCCACTATCCAATTACAAAAGATAACGATAATTAATTAACGCAAACAACTTATCCGCGCAAAGAATTGTTATTCTCTTTAAAGCGTTTCGTTCGTCTTCGTTTATCGTGCTTCTATTTTCAAAATTATTCTGCATTTCAAAAACTATTTAATTACAAAGAAAATAATGTATCTTTTTGCCAAAAAAAAGACATTGCCATAAATATTGGTGGGACAATCAGAGAGTGCTTATAATAGCAGCTTCCTTGGCACTCAACGGTGCACAATCCAGAAACTCATAGTGAAAAATGCAACGCGTGTTCCAAAGAAGAGTGTAGATAGAAATATGCTTATTGCGGTTGGGTTTGTCGTAGTGTACCAGGAGCTTAGATTTCGAGTCTAAAGGAGAACTTCGTTGTCCCATTGCAGGAATGTCACCGAGCCAAAACGGATTGCATCAGAATTCGATGCAGATGGGGACGGCGGCACAGCACCACGGAGGACGGTGTAGCGTGACCGGGAACGCGCAACAGCAAACACAAAGTCAACAATTGGGCCTAGGCGAGCCACAGAGATAAAAGAAACTAGCGATTCGGCGGCTCGTGCGCAAGATCCCGAGGTCGCACGATGTGCACGTAAACGGTGTTTAAAAACAGGAGGCATGATTTATAAAAGATCGACTGGCTCTCCCCAGGGTTATACGCTGTGTGACCACGAGAGTGATTATTAGCCGAGATTAACGCGCTCGTATCTTCTCATCCCTAAAAGGACGCATGATTTCCTGAAAAAAAACGTGTGCACAGAGGAAAAAAAAGAAAAAAAAAAAAAAAA
>SMSQ01000318.1:79157-92611 GCA_019453375.1 Ctenoplectra terminalis
AAAAAAAAAACCCAGATAATTATTTAGGCGTGCACGTCTCTAGAAGAAAGCGAGTTCTCTCAATAGAAAAGGGATCCTCATCTCTCACCGAAGTCACACGGTATAGATGGATCTCTAGAGTAGCCGATACGACCCTCGATTGTTTATTCTTGTTATTCTTTGATATATGGTGTACATCGAAACAGAAATGTTAATCACGATCGAGCCTCTCGAGACCTCTTGAAAAGGAAGCTCTTCTTCCGTCGGATTATTCTGATGATACGCGTAAGAAAAGAAAAAAGAAAAAAAAAAAAGAAAGAAAAAAAGAAAAAAAGAAAAAACGAAAAGAACGAGAGCGAAGGTTGCAAAGACTATTTTTTAATTTTTCTCTCTCTCTCTCTCTCTCCTTTTTAAACGTGCTGCTGGGACGGTAGTTCCTATGATTATGAAAGACAGCGATACTCTCCTTAGCGTTTATGAAATTAGTATGCGTCCAGAATGCCGCTTGATGTAAATGAGTAGCGAGAAGCCTCCTCCACCGTCCCGGATATCTTCCTTGTTGTTTCTCGATCTACAGACTCGCGGCTAGATAGGAAACGTTTTGCGGTTCGTGGACCGCGGAAGTCAATGAGAAATCGAATACCACTTCCACACCATAGTACAAAAAATTGCCGGCACTGGATAGCGCTTAGCGATGAATGTTAGTTTATTTTTATTTTGTTTTATTTTATTTTTTTTTTAATTATTATTATTATTTTTTTTTTTTTTTTTATTTTTTCTGTAGTAGTCGGACGAGAAACATTGTGAATGTAATTCGATTCTAGTTGATGACGAGTCGAAAAACCTTATCGTACTCGTATTTCTTGTCACCTGTTGTTTTTAATGACGATCGAACTTGATTCAGAGATTTTTATGTGAAATCCGATCTTGTCGGCATTGTTTTTGTAACGATAATAATAATGTAACGTCTAACGAAAGGCAAAAAGAAAGAAAAAAGAAAAAAAAAAAAAATGATTCATGCTCAACGTGAAGCGAGCAATGAATGAAAACACGAGGCTAATATTTTAATGAATGCGAAATTACGACGAATTATTATGTAAAAAATTGTAAAAAGGAATTTACTGATTATGTAATGTCCACTAAGTATTTATGTAAAGTTACTCGAAGAACTATAACACATTTCTCAAAAGTCGTTCACACGAAGAAATCACTTGCTCAGATAGTATCCAGTGTAGGTCATTTTTTTTCTACGAGGAAAAAACAGTGGAGCCATATTAGCTGAGCTGTTTCATCGTCAATTGAATTTACAAATAGTAATATGATTAGAGATTTCGTACTATTTCACGTGTAAATGATTTAATCATAGATTTCGTATTATTCGCAGAAATTCTTGTACGATAGCTTATTGTAATTTACCTGACCAGTATATAATAAAACTGTTTTTCATTCAGTCATTATTACATAGATATCGGCAATCGACGATGTACATCTATAGTTTATATTTTAATTTTCGCTCCGACGATCTTTTTTACAATAGTGTATCTAATCTCACTGCGCATCTATATTGAATCACATTTAATTTCAAACAAATGAAAGACATTTTATTATCCAAATAATCATA
Source organism: Ctenoplectra terminalis (assembly GCA_019453375.1). Taxonomy (NCBI): domain Eukaryota; kingdom Metazoa; phylum Arthropoda; class Insecta; order Hymenoptera; family Apidae; genus Ctenoplectra; species Ctenoplectra terminalis. The sequence continues at coordinate 80,758 of SMSQ01000318.1, forward strand.
TAGAAAGTTCGAATAAATAAGTCAGTTGCAGATTTATTATTTACAATTAATAAAATCATAGTCTCGAAAGATACGAGGGACATTATGATCAGTATAATCTAATTATAAAAGATGGAATAGTTCAAGTATTCGAGTTTCGCTGCAGCTTCATCACTGTGCATTCATTTATGTAAATATGGTAGAAATGATGTCATACGATAATTGAGTATGACAAGATGTTTTTCTGTAAGGTATACGCTTTAATATCTTTTTTGTGTTTGTAACGCATAGATCAGTGTCCCGTAATCTATTAAAATATAGTTTACACGTTATACTTTGTTTTTCGTGACCTGATATAAGATTCGTATGATGTATTGAAATTGTATTGGCGTGACCCGATATTTTTAGAGAATTTTTTGTTCGTTTTAAATGCATAAAAATTTCGGAACACTGATCTAGACCATATGAAAATATTATTATGTTAAAGCTCTTATTATTAATTATTATTATTATTGTTTATTTGACTATCAATAATAATAAATAATGTTCATGTACATAATTTTGAAAAAATGATCTAAATAAAACATTAATAATGGTGCTTTCACAGACTTTTATATAATTTTATGTAATTCTCATTCATGCCTTTTGTACTTAACTCGAAGGAGAAGCAATTCCTTTGTACATATTAGTACGATGTACGTGTGATACAATGATTAATACGATAATGAATACAAATACAAGCAACATGATTCGAATTAATAGATCACTAAAACTGTACAATGAGATTTTTCGTTACAATAACGGTAACTAATTTTCATCACTTTCCCATTACAAAATGTCGTAATGTCGACTAGTAGTAATTCCATAAAATATTAATATACAATTACATATTTCTATATGCAACAATGCTTGTTACATTTTATGTCAGCTGCACAGAAAATATATATACAATATATTTAGTGTACAATATTCGTGAAAAATTGAAAATCTTACTATCTGGAAGTCACATCTTTTATGATGTGTCTACACCTCTGCCTAAACCAGACCATCTATCTGGTACAGGTAAAAAATATCGATGCATAGCAGCTATGAAACGAGCTCGATATTCTTCCGGTGATATTATCGTTGGCAACTTTCCTTGTCCGCCTAGTATACCAGATTTCTTTACCATTGTTTCTAACTTTTTATCCCAAGTAAATGTTCGTATATAATCTGTAATTATCATAACGTTTCTAAAATATTCTGTATCCAAAAATATGATTCTCTGAACTTACCTATTATACCTAAGACAAGTTCATCTGACTTTGGCTCTAAACCTACTAACAGTGAATAATCCATCACAGAATTATCAGCCAGAAATTTTGTGTCTTGTTCAATGGCTCTATTTAAAACCGCTTTGGAATGCGATCTGATATAGAGCGGCGAATCGCAACTCACTAGAAGTACATTTTATATTTAACCGAGCATTTTTTTATATATATATATAAATATAAAATAATAGTACCATGCTTACTGTTTAATAAATTTTCATCGAGCAATACAAGTTCTCCTTCGTGACACGTATCATCGGGGTTTACAAGTCGATTTCTCATCGATCCCTTTAAATCAAATTTGTCTGTTATCGTTCTCTTGTAAAATAAATTTTCCATGACTAACACAGTGGTTCGAAGCGCTGCATTTGTCGTATTATTTTTAAAAGATACTCTATAAACACCAATTATTTTCCCCAACAACGTTGGTTGTTTGGTTTGTTGGCATTTTTCCATGTAGGAGAAATAATTTGGTGCAAACTCAAGAAATATTTGCATTTCTAGTCTAGACATCTCTTTTATAATAAACCTGTCATCTGTAACAAAATTTATATACAACGTAATTTAATTTATACTCCTATTATATAACGTTAACACGTGTTCGCGTAATTTTGTACCTCGGCTTTTGCAGAAAGCACTTCCACTTTTCCCACCTCTCGCAGCCCATTGCACGCTTCGACTTAAACTTCTTGTAAAACCATCTTCCCCGCACGGTAGAACGTTCTCTCTCAAAGCAGCAAACTGTGCAGCAAAGTATATTCTGCAATAGAAATTTGTCGTTGCATCGTTGAACTGAACCTCAATGTAATTCTGTTGTTTCGTCGTTTTCTTGTCCTCATCTGTGTCTGTGGTCGTTGGTGGATTTTGAATACTGGACTCTATGTTTGAGATACTTTTGTCAGAATCTATAGGACTCGAAGGATTCGGGCTGTTTCCTCGAAAAAATGACAGAACAGACGGTCGTTTAAATTCTCCAGATTGCATTACGTCAGAAACGTTCTCTTTATTTTCGGAGAATTTCCTTTTATTTAATGGACTGTGATTCAGATCCGGTCCTTTTGTTATACGCATTAATTCATGAAGTGCACGTTTATAGTCGTGCGAGTCTAGTGCATATGCGATTATAGATGAAGGCTCCGATTCATATACCACTATTGGTACAACTGATCTGTAATACAAAATGATTTTGATACATTAAATAATTATCCACAATTATTTCCAAAAATACAAAATACATAGAAATTGTTTGATCAATGTACCCAAGAGGAAGTAAGTGATGTTCCAAAGTACCCAAAGGATTTGGTATTGGTTGGGTAACAGGAACAGAAGGTAATAACTGCGATAAGATTGTTTTTTTCTTTTTCTTTTTGTCCGGCATATCGTCAAAAGTAACAGGCAGAACATCAGAATGTGATCTCTGATGCATTTTTGGCGATCCTTGAACAACAACAACAACGATATCATCAGGATTATTGCTTTCGAGAAGCTCATTGTCTGAATTTTCTATGCCTTCTATTCCTTGCAAATCATTTTGTGCGGTAACAATAGCATCAATAGCATTGTAGTCCGCTGACATAGGACTCAAGTCTTCTAACTGTGATTCCGATGCTGTATCTTCTGTTATATATCCATCTGTATCGATTATACTGTTGCTTCCTGTTGTTAATGATCGTTCAGTAAATCGTCTCGGTCTCTCGTCTTTCTTTTTAACAGACATTTCCAAAATTTTTGCATTCCAATTGAACACAACATCCGATATCAATCGTTTGAGAATCACTATACCATCTTCGATTCTAAACATCAAGGCTTGAACTTGCTTCTCGGATACTTTCCCTTCAAGTTTCTTATTCTCTAAAGTGGGAGACGTCAATTTCAATTGAATTTCTTCTATTTTATTTTTGAAACACTGCTGGTCCTTAGTCAACTGCTGCTTAGCAGCGTTTAAAGTATCCATATCAGTTTGTAATGTTGTTAATTTTTCTCGTATACAGGAGAAAACTTCATCTCCTTTCAATGCTATGCTTTTCATTTCTTCTATAACGTCCGCGTGTTGCTTCGGATCGTAGACAGTGTTTATTAAAGGAGGTGGCAATGAAATCTCCCACTGCGATATTTTTGTATATTTGAACACAGCCAGCATGTTCTTCTTAGTGAAATATTGATAATGATCGTGGTGAAGAGAGTGTTGGCAAGTGTCCGTACCTCGTCTAAGGTATGCATTTCCATGAAATCTTAATTCCAAGTACTTTGCAAAAGATAAGGACCAAGTATCATCCGACATTGGTACCACCGGTGAAACACTTTTACATCTCATACATTTACTCCACATCAAAATTTGATTCCCATTCTCTTGAGAAAACGGTTCGGTGCTCATTTCGCTTAAACTAATGTGTATACATCCGCCGTCGTGTGCGAACCGCCGGACATGCTGAGCAATTTGTGCTCGGCATGCTTGAGCAGGACATTTGTATTCGGATGTTAAACAGTAACGTTCCAAGAAACGTCCAAGTGCTATGTCGTTTCTTCCATATAAATCCATATTAACTACCCAGGGATTCACGCAAAATGCCGGCGTATCGCTACCACTGTGCGAAAAGCTACAAAATAATACAGATAAACGTTGATGACTAGCAGGATCCAAACAATCGGGCCACACAGGCGGTTGGTCGTTTTCTTCGGATTGCATTAAAATTTGTTGTCTATCCGACAAAACGTTATTCGTTGGGTATAATCGACTGCCGCATGCTCGAAAATTAGCTAGTAAATCCTGTACCTCACGGCTATCAACGTCCGTGGTTAATCTTGCTTGAACGAACGGATGTTGCGGTTTCAATTTCAGCTTCATTAGTGGATTATCAAATCCGGGTTGTTCCGTGGGTGCATTGCTCGTTTTAATCTCTTTAACTTTGTCCACAAACTGTGCGGAATAAAAGATTTCTCTCGGAAAGAAGCTTCGCAATATGCAATTTCTTCCTGTCTCGGTTTCCAAATAAGGTACGGAAAATTTTAAATAAGGCGAAACGCTTAATACAGTTCCTTCTAATGCTTTCTTAAATTTATTTAATAATGGTAAATCAGCTACGCTTAAATGTTGACCGTTTGGACTAGTTTGACTGAAGACGTCTTCTTCATCTTCATTTAAATACTGATGAAGGGGATCGCTACGATCGCTAATAGATTCACCATAAATACGTTTCTCTTCTGAAACAATCTTATCTTTTATTTTTGATTTCTCAATCTCTTCTTTGATATTTTTATTCGTTTTGCCAGCCGTCTTACCTCCAAATAATTCCATAGCACTATTTGCATCTTTATTATCATCTATATCGAGACCAGAGCTACTTAAATTATCGTTGCTTGTTTTACTTGTTAGGCAATCTCCTGCACTTTTCTCCTCTGTTGCCGAAGACTTTGCTTTAGGCTTGAATAATTTTAAGGTATCGTAAGGATCAGCATCTTCAGATAACATAGAGGATATTTGTTTGACAGAGTCTGAATTCAACACGTTCTCAGCCTGATCTAAGACCATGTCTTTTATCGGTGTACTCCTACTTGTTGAAAGTTCTATCTCTATGCATTGCGTATCGCTTAATGCGCTTCCAGAATCTTCTTGAGTTTTCGATACTTTTAAAATTTCAGTATCATCTACACATTCTTTGTTGTAAGCCAATAACGAATCGCTTCCGTCGCTAACTACTTTGGTGTACAGTATTTTATTAGCTTCTTGAAACTCCATGGAATCCTTGTTTAACGTTTCATCCAAAAATGAATTGTCCTTGGAAGACGGTGGTCTCGCAAATTCATCCATAAGAAACGATTTTTCAAGACGCCAGGAATAAGCAGCAAAAATCATCATTGAAGTTACATTTTTTACTTTCTTCAATTCTGCTTGAGAACCTCCACGGAATAAGATCGTCGCTCCAAGGTGTGGATTTGCACATCCCTCGAAGTACATCAATGTTTTAATACCATCTAAAAAAGAGATAAAAAAAACATTAGATTCTATATTACCAAAGTAAACATTTTTTAGAAGTTATAACCGTTTGATGCTCACTTTTTTCGCATGTGAAATTTCGCAAATAAAACTTTTTACATGTACCAAGCATGTATCTTGCACTTATATGTGCATCAATGGTATTCACAATGTTAGCGCCTGTACACCGTGCGACTCTTTCGAGAACGCTAAGTTTTACGTTCAAAACAAGTGTTACGCCGCATTCTCTAAATCTATCTTGCGCTAATCTTGACACAGAACGATGTACAAGTACAACGTCCGGCTCAAGAGCGGTGATCCTAGCAACTGTATGCCCTAAATATTCATTTTCCTATAAACGGAATACTATTGTTGTAACAATACATTTTGTAAAATAATAATACAACTAGGTGAATAATAATACAATTATTTCATACCTGTAGCATCACAGGTTCTAAACTTAATAATTTTCCCTCTACGCGTTGATACATCAGCCCACACTGAAGCAACAAAATTTTTGGGTGAGCTATCATTGCATTCATCCCTCTATGCGCGACATTTTTCGTACAAACTACACCAGATACAATTTCACAATCGTCTCTACTTCCACCTGGACATTTTTTTATTTGTACGTATTGCCGAATATCCAAATCATCGACATCATGGTTTAAATCTGGCCGAACGTAGTCGATGATTTGATGGGCAACGGGAAGTATTACTTCTGACCAACTTTGGGACAAGCCTTCTTTATTAAGAAGCTGCTTGATTAAAGAATCTTCGTGTTGCTTGTATGCGGATCTATAATTAAGCATATTTAAATGAAAATATTATTATTATCGTGGGAATGGTAAGTCTGAGGTATGAATGTTTAATCTGGAGTGATAGAGGTGTGAATAAAGAGTGTTTGGGACAGTGTGATCGAAGTGCGAGAGACGAGTGTTTGGGCCGCGCGCTTGATCTCAGAGAGACGCGTGTTTGGGCCGAGCGATAAATGTAAGAGAGACGAGTGTTTGGGTCTAGCGATAGATGTAAGAGAGTCGAGTGTTTGGGCCGAGCGATAAATGTAAGAGAGACGAGTGTTTGGGTCTAGCGATAGATGTAAGAGAGTCGAGTGTTTGGGCCGAGCGATAAATGTAAGAGAGACGAGTGTTTGGGTCTAGCGATAGATGTAAGAGAGTCGAGTGTTTGGGCCGAGCGATAAATGTAAGAGAGACGAGTGTTTGGGTCTAGCGATAGATGTAAGAGAGTCGAGTGTTTGGGCCGAGCGATAAATGTAAGAGAGACGAGTGTTTGGGTCTAGCGATAGATGTAAGAGAGTCGAGTGTTTGGGCCGAGCGATAAATGTAAGAGAGACGAGTGTTTGGGTCTAGCGATAGATGTAAGAGAGTCGAGTGTTTGGGCCGAGCGATAAATGTAAGAGAGACGAGTGTTTGGGTCTAGCGATAGATGTAAGAGAGTCGAGTGTTTGGGCCGAGCGATAAATGTAAGAGAGACGAGTGTTTGGGTCTAGCGATAGATGTAAGAGAGTCGAGTGTTTGGGCCGAGCGATAAATGTAAGAGAGACGAGTGTTTGGGTCTAGCGATAGATGTAAGAGAGTCGAGTGTTTGGGCCGAGCGATAAATGTAAGAGAGACGAGTGTTTGGGTCTAGCGATAGATGTAAGAGAGTCGAGTGTTTGGGCCGAGCGATAAATGTAAGAGAGACGAGTGTTTGGGTCTAGCGATAGATGTAAGAGAGTCGAGTGTTTGGGCCGAGCGATAAATGTAAGAGAGACGAGTGTTTGGGTCTAGCGATAGATGTAAGAGAGTCGAGTGTTTGGGCCGAGCGATAAATGTAAGAGAGACGAGTGTTTGGGTCTAGCGATAGATGTAAGAGAGTCGAGTGTTTGGGCCGAGCGATAAATGTAAGAGAGACGAGTGTTTGGGTCTAGCGATAGATGTAAGAGAGTCGAGTGTTTGGGCCGAGCGATAAATGTAAGAGAGACGAGTGTTTGGGTCTAGCGATAGATGTAAGAGAGTCGAGTGTTTGGGCCGAGCGATAAATGTAAGAGAGACGAGTGTTTGGGTCTAGCGATAGATGTAAGAGAGTCGAGTGTTTGGGCCGAGCGATAGACGCGCGAGAAAAGAGTATTTGGACCGAGTGACAGGGGTTATCGTGTGAACGAGGAGTTTCTGGGAATGCCTGAGCAGAGTGAAAGAGATTGAGAAATAGAAGAAGAGGGAATGAGGGAATAAATGAATGGAGAAAATGCGCGTGAGTGGTTAGTCAGAGAATAGTCAGAGTGGAGTCAAGGAGAGTCAGAGAAGGGTCGAGAAGAGTGAGTCGAGTTGAGAGAATTAGAGTTATCGTTCATCAGACAGTGTCCATTGGTGAGTCTTTATGGAGACACCCGCCAGCAACCTAAAATCCCTACATTATTATAAGTACGTGCATAGTACTTACGCTAAACATTCATATGCGTGTAACTCTCCAAACACAGTTCGAAGATTCGTTGGTTTGTGCCAACCATTTTTCTCTTTAAATTCTTGTATCTGCAGCGTATCGTTTAAAAAATCATCAACAATTTTTAAATTACATTTATGCGATTTTACCGTAACTTCTTTCTGTTCGATTATACCGTCGCTACTATCTACAGAAATGGCAGTTAAATCTTCCGACGTGGGTCTTTTTAATGTCACAGTGGACGCTTCTAAATTTAAATCTAAATAAAAGCTTGAACTAGAAGATGGTAAACGACCAGTGGTTTGTTGCGTTACATTTGATGGTTTCGTTTCACTTTCTGAATCTAAAATGTATATATATATATATATATGTTAGAAATTTCTTTTACGTAGAATAGTGTGTTAAATATTATGTATTACCAGTCGTTGAATCATGTTGTGGAATTGTTTTCACCCACGCAGGTTCCTGGGCATCACATGTGTTTTGAGTTTCAGTTAATAAATCGATACTTTGCATACGAGATAATTTTACCGGCTTAAATACTGTTGCTGTATCGTTGAATAAATTATCAGCAACTACTGGTTCAATGAAACCTGCTTCCAGTAATGCTTGCCCTATAGCAGTAGCCTGCACGCTGTAAAATATTGTTTTAGTATTTGTTTTTCTTTTTCTGTCTCTTTTTAAATTTATTTTAGTCATACCGGGTAGCTGCCTTATTTTGTGCTATCATCCAATTTACTAATTCATTAGCCAGAAAGCAATTGTGATAACTTTTCAGTCTAATTCTGTGCGTTTGTAAGAGAATTGCTTGGCTCGATCTAAACAATTCTTCGTAGATCATTCTCAAAGATGCTGAATTTTGTAAAACTATAGAACGTTCCTGGGATGTTAAATAACTACCTGCTGACCTGAAAAACATATTCATAAAATAATTTTGTATTTTACAAATCTTTGATTACATCAAATTGTAATTTTAACAGGAAAAAAGAAAAACTAGTAAGAACAATACCTTCCGGTAGCATATTTTTCCTCCATGTATCCAACGCTTGGTTTTCTGCAGATTAAAGTTTCATCCTCTACCGATTCATTTGCACATTTCTGAGTTATAGGTGGTGAATCGTTTCCATACTTAACTTGAAGATCTTCTTGCAGCGCTTTTAAATCTGCAGATAGATCGCTCCTCATATCCGATGATTGTAAATAAGATAAAACTACTTTGCAGCAATATGTACAAACTCTGAGATCACCTGTTATGAAAATCTGGTTAGTATTTAGTAAAATACAATTAACAAATAAAGAATATTCATTTGTTATTTCTGTACCGGTGCATCCCATAATTTTTCCAGGAACATGATCAGAGCAACACTTCGAGCAAAATATCTGTCCACAAACACGGCAATGATGTTTCCTCCGAAATGTTGTAAATCGTTTACCGCATTCATAACACTGTTTGCTTACGTTATCTGGCATCCAGTAGCTCCTTAATTGAGAATCTTTGTACGAACGTAGATTCTAAATTAAATCAGTAATATTATTACGTTAAATAATATATACTAATTCGTACGACCCTATGCGTGAAAAATAACTCACATTACTTCTCAGAGCTACAATATTACTAATACGTTTTAATACATTTGGTAAACTTCTGCCTTCGCGAGTATCCAATGGGAAGTTCATCATACTCGAACTATCATCCTCGGGTGATTTTTCAGTACTCTCCGATTGTTTCCATGACTCAGAATCGGACGAGCTTTGTTCTTCGATGGTAGAAGAGATCGTGGAGTCGTCGACATTCTGCGAACCTATAAATTAAAAACAATATACAAAGTTATTAATTCTTAATTCGTTACAAACAATTCATTCTTTTTATCATGCTTTTTATACATTAACGGTACAAAATAAACAACAAATGAATTGAACTACTCCAATGAATGGTATCACGTTTGAACAAAATATTAAAATAGAATAAACAAAAAGAATCTTACTTCTGGTGAAATTGAAAAATTTCGAAAATAGAGAAGCTACAACAGGTTGGCTCTCCTCGGGACTTAACGGAGCGAACTCCGTAAGTTTAGACGGTGAATTCATATTTTTATTCATTTTGTCTGATGCTATCTTCTTACAAACATCTTTAAGATCAACTTAACGCAAGACGATGTCCTCACACCTGCATCGACGAGTGTACGCGAATAAAAATTTTTGACAGAAACGTCAGATGATCGCGTACTTTGGATCGTAATATACTTACGCTTGCCACAGATGGCACTGTATATACATTTAATACAGAAATTATCAACCTAGCTTTATTCACACAATTAAATACTTTGCATATAAATATTTTTATAAAATTTACCAAGTTTATTAGACGAAGGTCTTGGTAAAGATTTGTGTAATTGTTTTTTGTATTACAGAAATCTATTATTAAAATAGTGTATTAAAAATGTAATAAAAATGATTTTGCAAATAACATAATAAGAATGCTAAGTGACACCTGTGTTCGATAACACTGTTATCTATTTCACTGTAACGCGATAACACGCGTCTACTAACTTATTAACATACCAAATAAACGTTCACTAGTTGACATAAGAATAGTCTAAATTGTTTATTTCTATAATTTATACAATTCTTTTTTTGTCTACAATAATTATTTATTATATAATGTATGAATTAAAGCGTAGGCTATGAAATATTATTTGTAACAATTAATATAGATAACATTTTTTAAAATCTTTAAAATTATGCGAGTAATATTTATAAATATAAGAATCAATAGAATTATTTATTAAGGTTTGATAATTTTATCAGTTTGATTAATATTTATAAAATAATTAAAAAAAACGAATAATTTAAGCTTTGTTTTATTTAAATACTTTTATTTATTTAAATACTAAATAGAATTATTTATTAAGGTTTGATAATTTTATTAGTTTGATTAATATTTATAAAATAATTAAAAGAAACGAATAATTTAAGCTTTGTTTTATTTAAATACTTCTGGTTCGTTAGTTATAAGCAATCAAAGCTTTAATTGTTTATAACAAATTAACCAGAAGAAGTATCTTAACGAAACTTTTTTTTAATTATAGCAGGAATTGTAAGCTTCAATTTGAGTCCTCAACGATTGAAAAATTCCTTCTGGTTCCTGAGTTACAAGCAATTTAAATTATTGGAAACAAAAGGTTAGAAAGTTGAGGTTTAAATACACCGCCAATTGGGTATTTCATTCCGTCGAGTTCGATTCGTCGAGCTATTTAGAGGAGAGGGGATTTAAGTCGTGTCTGTTTTAAACCTAACATTTTTCCCAATATCTCAACTTCCAGATGTAATTTCTTAATCATTGATGACTCAAATTAAAGCTTACAATTCCAGCTATCATTTGGAAAACTTTTCATCAGGAGACAAACAATTCGTTACAAACAATTCAAACTTGAATCACTCATAGCTGTTACATTAAACGAAACTGAAACATTTATCAAGTATCATATCTGATTGCATTTATTAATACACCGACACAAATACGGTAACACAATTACAATAATATTTTATAATTCACAGCAAAGAGAATATAATTATAAAAAATAGAAAAGGGTAAGTTGCAACGCTCCGATTTCGAATAAATAATTTATGATAAATTATTAAAATGCAACATTGTATGAATAAATGTTACATTTCTCTTTTTTCACGATAACTTTATTTTTTCTTTATTTTCAGAGTAAATCGGAGTTAACGATTAAATACGATTTCCACGTAACGCTGCTGCACGACGATCGTTGAATTCTTATTTCGTTCAAAGCTGTACCCTTTAATAGCTTTGTTAGACATTGATAAAACTGAACGCTTCGATACGAAATTATTCTCATAAATATTTGATTTGAAAATCGGTTAAAGAAGCTATAAGTACGAAACATACGAAACTACAATATATTGATTAGTTCTTGAAATCGATATTATGATGTACTTGACAATGGCTCTGAACGTGGCATCGTTTATAGTTTAGTTCATATCGCGTGTATGTCACGGAAAGCTATTAATGCTTATGCAAGCAACGATTGCATACGCGTGTTATAGTCATTGGATTTCTGATAAAACGTTACATAGAAATCCTACTCAAAGCTATTTTTCACAGTACAAACCTATTTTTTATAAT
>SMSQ01000329.1:6342-23902 GCA_019453375.1 Ctenoplectra terminalis
GCAAAACTCTTCAATCACATAGATTTCCCACTTTTTCTTCCGAAAAGAATTTACTACCACTAATCGATATACAAAAATCATTGATTCGAAAAGCATCTCTTCTCTTCACTATCACCAACCAAATTCCAATAACAGACGATTAAAAAAAATCAATCGAAGCCAATTGAAATTCCTCGAACTCTATCAATATCAGTTCCCAACGAGCTACGTGAAATTCACGGTATCGTATTTTTATCGTATCCGTACTACTAATCCAACCACTGTTTCGCGCTGCACCGTGAAACTGTCGAACAATGATCTATGGAGGCCGAAATGCGTTTCAATTACTTGTAAATTATTGTTGGCGACCGGCGATTCGCATCGTTTGTTCTTGGAACAGAAGGACCTGCAATCGAAGTAGTCGCAGTCCCCGTGTCTCTCACAGCTCTTGCTGTCCGCTGTGATACGGCTGATAATCGTTTTAGGAAACACCGCGTCCAGGTCGAGGAACTTGAGCTTCTGTCCGCCTAGGGGCAAACCGAAATGGTTTATCTTCACGTCGCACAGATGTATCGGCTCGGGGAAGTTGGTGTCGAGTTCTTCGAGCAGGTCCAGGATCATCACGGCCAGTTTCAATCGTTTCGCCCATTCCGGTTTCGAATCGGACAGAGCAAGGATTGTCGTGGGTGTTTCTATAGGTCGGACATACTCGACCGCGTAGAAGGTTCCGCATGTGCCAATCAGCTGGGGAAAAATGTCCCTGTCCTCGTACAGGATGCTCATCAGGTACTCGTTCTCCTGTAACAGTGGCCAGAGATTTTCCATCTCGAGCTGTCGCCTTCTTGGCTCGGTCTCGACGCGATGCGTACGAAGTCTCGCCAGCCTCTCTAATTGATGCTGAGACAGCGTCACGTTCAGCTTGCTAACGACCAGATCTTTGATCATGGTGTTGAAGTCCGTCTCGGACGGGAAGTGCTTTGTGCCGGACAAGTCCGTCCAGAACAACGACTCGTACTGCTCCGACGGGGTCTTCGTTCTGAAATCGGAAGCCGTGGTTGAGATGTGGTTGCGCGTACAGTGGCCATAAAGAGCGTATAATACGGTAAACTTCCGTATAACGCGAGTTTCTACAACGCTTTGAAGATATTGCCGGGACGTTTTTTTTCTTCTTTTTTCTTTACTTTTTTTTCTTTTTTTTTTATGCGACGCGATTCTCGTGCAACGCGCTATATAATAAAACGCGGGAGTTTCTTTTCACAAAGGCGGTTTACTATCTTGACCCTTTGCACTCGAGAGACGGCTCTTACTCACGATTTTGGCGAGCGCTTGAAATACCGCGCGAAGAAAAATGGTAAAATTTAAGGTTTCCGTATTAGACGATAAAATCTTGGAACAATATTAAAAGGTATACGTTTGTTAAAGTAAGTACGCGTGGATTTGTGATATTGATATTAATATTTCTAGCGTTTACTGTACCGCTGGAAATAGTTGAGAAATAGAATAGTTGAAAACTTACGGGAGATCGAGGCATTTCACCCGGAAATATCTTATACTTCCGCTTTAAACACTAAAACTACCGTTGATTAGAGTACATGTGTAAATATATATTTGTACCAAAGATATTATAATAATAGATATTTGAAAAATACGTAATGCAAGAGAAATAAAACTTTGAACATATATTTCACAGAAAATAGTTATTTCGGAGAATACTAAAAAATTCGTCGGTAAAAGTTTAAAGAATTTCCCATGAAAAATTACGAATCAATAGTAGTTCCAGTGTTAAGTCACTGGAGTTATAAATTTTTAACAGAATGTTTATCGAAATAAACCTTCGGTAAGATCTTAACACATTGACGACAGATTGACGACAAAGTCCGAATAAATTCTTGATATCATATTTTTTAAAGTAATTTGTATTCTAAACACAGATCTTAATTTTAAAAAGTAACTTGTCACACATCGTGGTTTGCAATTTTCATTTTTTCAAGCTATGAAATACCCGATACCAGAAATTCCATCATCCGTCCACGATGTGTTAAAAAATGATATAAACAATTAACATGCGGTTGATTCATTCTGTAACTATAATGTAAATTTTTGTTTATCCTAAATTTGTTAACCGTTCAATTACTAATGGACGAACGTGTATATTTCAGAAGAAAGAAACGAACCTTGAAGCCTTGAATACAAGTCGGGTTGTCTCCCAATGGGCCGAGAAGACAGCTTCTTTGCCTGCGTGCAGCGTTTCGCATGCGAGAGAGTGAATTCCCCTTTCTGCGCATAGCGGGTCGCAGAGAATTCCTATTGCAGCCCCTTTTTTGTGCGTGCTGCACTGAAATGAAAATTATGATCAGGTACCGTAAGAATATCTTTCACATCGTAAAAATTCCTTTAAGGGATACGATTAAATTATCACCAATTCCTCTTCCCCTTTCCAAATTGGGCAACTTTTTTATATCGTGTTCTTGTTGCTCGTGTTCTTATTACTGTGCGGTGTTCACTTTTTCATTCTTTATTTTTCTTTGATTTACAGGATTTTTACGAGCATCCTTTTGGCAACAGCGTTACGTGAACCATCAAACTAGGACAGGGAACTTTTGAAGCGGTTTTATGGCACACGGGGTGAAACATCTTGTGAACCAGGTACTGCCACTTTCCAAGAAACGTCCTTTAAAATGTTATTTATTGTACATTTATTTTTTGCATCCTACTTTTTGGTAATTCATCATCGCGTTGAGCAACGTACAGTGTTGTTTAACTCTGTTATCCTCCTCGGATCTGTATGAACCGAAATTAAGTTTATCTTTACGTAAATAGTATGCTTTTAAATATTCCTTTATCGAGTTTAGTGTGTTTCATTTTTGCGTTTATTTCTTTAATAATTTAAAATAGTTTAATATTGGAAATAATTTCAGAGGCACACGAAGATGTAGCGTAAATGAGGAGGATAGCAGGGTTGTTACGAGTAAGGTGGTCTGAAGAGTATAGTTTCTTTTTCTTTTTTTTTAAATCGTACGAATTCATTTTCTTTTGTTCAGAGACGTTTGAAAGGTTGCATTTTAATTCATTGAAAAGTATTAATAATCTGGTTTACTTGATATCAAGTATTAAAAATACGTTTATTCCATTTTTATAAGAAAATATTTATTCAGTTCTGTTTAATAGCTGAATTCAATTTTTATTTACCAATTTTTAAGGATATTGAAATATTTTATTTGCTATAATACTATTAATAATGATGACAAAACATTAGGGGCCTTTTACACAACTAAATTAATATTATTAGTATAATTTTATAACTTACAAGTCATGAGTTACTAATATTAATAAATTCTCTTGCATAATAGTAACAAGGTTTTTAATAAAACAAGTAAAGTTCTACAGATTATTACTTCTTTATTGTCAAGTGATATTCTAGAATTTTTATAATAATATTTAATAATATAATTAATAATATTAAAATATTAAAATTATTAATATTAATATTATAATTATATTAAAATATATATAATTATAAAAATATTAGAATTAATATTATAATAATTAATATTAAAATTATAAAATACTAATATTTTAATATTATTAAGATTATTAATATTTTAATAATTTTAATAATCTCCGTCTAGAAGTAAATTTTTCCTGAAAGAGGCTTCAGATACTAACTAAAATTAGCTCCAAACAGTTTTATTCAAACCGAACTTCAAAGACAACGACACACTGCTATTATTCTTACAATTTAACATATAATAATTAAAATTTTTATATCTATACCTCACAATTATTCCAGAAGAACCGCACATAAATCTAAAATTACCGTTCCTTCAAACGATTCAATTTCCTATGTAATCCCAACCGATACTCTTACAAAAGAAACATCAAACCTTTTTTACCTCATTACCTCCGACTTTACTTTCAAATAAAATCTCCATGCACGTAACAAACAGCTAAAGAAGAAAACCTATTGCCCTCAGAGGCCCGTTTGTCCAAAAGAATACGCGAAATCATAGGTATAGGATACGTATCGCCTATCCGTGCGGTTTCCTCAATGAAATCGAACGACTTTCATTCAAGAAACACTGACGTCCGTCGCGACGCGACAGAGATATTTGAATCGATCAAGCCGATCCATGGCCACGTGTTAAAGTCACGGTTTAAGGGGTACTCTGTTCGCGAAAAGCGTCTCGGTTAGGTTTAAGCACCGTATAAGTTTGTTTTCTTACGTTCCTCGCAAACACGAGAAAACGGATTCTCTTGTGTCTACAATCTACACCTACGGAACGTGTTACGTCCTTTTTTATGTACATATATACACCCCCGCTCAAAAGTCCTAGGACACCGATACTTTCTAATAAAACTTACTTTTGGCGAACATTATGAAATTTGAACTGTATTTTTAGTAAAATAATAAGAATAATTGTTACTATTAATTTAAGTTTATTTTGAAATTGTTATATTAACAATTAAGTCATTAGCGATCATCAAAAGGTACATAATTATTACATGATTGCTATTTTTACAAGAGTTTAGAAGTTGAAATATCTTTTAAACTAATACCTTTTTAACCAAAGTACCTTAATACTTTTTTGTACAGAATTAAAAAATGTATCAAATGGTGTACAAAGAAAAAAAAAAAAATGTATAGCTTCGTTTAAACAGATAGAGGTGAGATTGAAATTTTTGAAACGCCTCCGCATTCGAACACAGATACATCGCACGATGCACCGCTCGAAACCATTTAATTCCTTTCTACCTTTTAACGTTTATAATATTAACGTAAATAGTACTAACTATTTAACGTAAATAAAAGAACACCTTGTATTTTGCAGAAAATTGCGAAAAATATTAAAAAATGCACCGCTAAAAAATTTATACAATTTCTATGAGAAATTACGAACCGGTCATTTGAACGTTTCATCAGTAGTTTCAGTGTTAAGAACTCGTTTAGTCTCGAGAGTACCGCAGTGAAAGCGTTAATTGGAAGAAAAATTTCGTCGGTGAAACAGTTTCGTCGAATTTTTACGTTCGATCAGTGGATGTCGGAGTATCGGGCTGAATGAGAGCGATAAAAGTGAATTATTCTGTTGCTGCGTGGGCGGTGCTTGCGTTACGTACAGGCACGCGTGTATTCGCACACGTAGCTGATTTGGCGTGCGTGCAGTACACGTCTGGTTCCGTACGTACTGCAGACTATGCACACGATATTTTTAGTCGACGTGACCGCCATGATGAGAAGATTTCTCGAGTAGAGGCGGCCACCATAGCATGCGTGTCACGCGCCTTTATGCACCGTAACGTCCGTGTAACTTATCGGATGTGCTTTTCGAAACCCATCGCTTTATCTGGGCCACGTTTATTATCGACCGAACAGTGGCCGAGGTTCCGCGTCTTTTCGCGTGCTTTCAGATGCATTCTGGGTTGGAGTATAAGCGGTGCAACCGTTAGGGTTAGATTCATCGCGAGGTAGATAAAATTTCTGGGAGTCGACAGTGATTCCTGGGGAGTTGCTTGGAATTTATTATCTTTCTTTTTTTTTTTATAGTAGGCGTTTTGAATACCGGTGAAGGAAGATTACGAACGATTGGAAATTTCGTGGAATTTATTATTATTATTTTTTTTTTACAGTATACGTTTTGAATACCGGCGAAGGAAAATTACGAACGATTGGAAATTTCGTGGAATTTATAATTATAATTATTTCTTTATAGTAGGCGTTTTGAATACCGGTGAAGGAAGATTACGAACGATTGGAAATTTCGTGGAATTTATTATTATTATTATTTTTTTATAGTAGACGTTTTGAATACTGGTAAAGGAAAATTACAAACGATTGGAAATTTCATGGAATTTATTGTTATTATTATTTTTTATAGTAAATGTTTTGAATACTGGTAAAGGAAAATTACAAACGATTGGAAATTTCGTGGAATTCTCTTTAGGTGGAAGACGGATTGAATTGTTAGGCTGCTACAAAAATTCTGTCCGCTACACAATGTAGAAGAAAGTTGTCTAACATGGAGATGGTTATAAATGTTGGATGATGTATTTAATATCCAATTAAGAAACATATGCACTCTGGTCACGAACGTTATGAGTAATACAGTTTCATTTTTTTTTTTTTTATGTGCAGACAATCGCGCGATGGTCGCTATTAAGGTAATTTATTTATGTAAAATATTAATTTTACTTTTCTCATAGTGGAAAAATTTCCTTTATCTATTGAAAAATTTGGGTTTTCAAAACGCATTGTATTCCCTTTAAAGCAAACATTTTTTATTATTATTCATAGCAGTCTTTCATCTACCGATGATTAAAGAATATTTGTACCAAAGAAAGCATAATAATAGATATTTGGGAAGATATAAAAATTGGAAAATATTAAAGAATGCACTCTTAATGATTTATAGAATTTCTATGACAGATTACAAACCGGTCATTTTACCGCTTTGGTAGTTTTAGATTTTAAATATTCTTTATTACTGTACTGTTATATTTTATTATTATATTATTATTTTGGTATCAAGCAGGTTATTTATAGTAATTATTAATTCCTAATTTTTAAGTCAAACTGAGAAACCGTAATTGTGTATAATTTTTTTCTCATAAGCAACAAAATTTATAGAGTGTTAAATAGCGTCTTATGTGATCTGCAGTAATTTGAAATGCTGATAAAAATTTTTCTAAATTCCTGATCAACAGTAACCTAACAAAAATATCTTTCCGGAATTTTTCTATGTCTCTTACAAACTACAAAATTATTACATCTCTCAGACTAAGAAATTAAAGGACAAAATTTATGCAACAATCTAATATTTCTAGTTAAAAAATTAGTAAAAAAGATTTTAAATATTTATTAAAAAAAGTTTAAAGTTAGAGATCGTTTTCAAAGTATTCAAACTTTATATGCTGCTGTTTGTTTTATGCAGTGTCTTAAACAGTAAAAGGATCAGTGAAACTGCTTGAAGGATAAGTCTGCTTTAAGCTGTTTGAAATTCATGATCGTGAAAGAATATTTTACGAACATCAAGGTTAAAGAAATAAATTTTCGACTAGATAAAAGGTAAACGGTTTAAAATTCATAATCTTCATACATTATACTCGGAGGTACGTCGGGATAGCAAGATTAAGATCCAAATTCCGTATAATGCAGCTTGTGTTTTAGTATCTTAAGCTGCTTCAAACGATTCGCGAGAAATTGGTTTGTATCAATGTTGCAAAATAAATAACGTTGGTCGAACATAATATCTCAATAATGTTACGATTAGCGTTTATATTTTTATTTTTAGTACGAATGTTGCAACCGGAAAAACATTAAACGGACGATAATTTAGCACGAGAAGCATCCATAGGCATTTTTTCGTGACCTCGCGTGCGTTGGATAATGCGTTACGTAAACGGTTTCGTTCTTAATATTCCAGCATGATAGTGTGGCTTGAATGTAACGAGTAGTGACACTAAGCTGGCATTCAGTGCCTCTCGCCGCATCGATGCAACCAGTCCCGACAAATTGAATTTATAACCACGTTCGATGAATTTTTTCTACAGCCGGAGAATGTTAATCCACTTATAATCAGCGCTGTATTCGGTTGTAGAAAGCTTCGTGCGATTGTAACCGATGCACGAGGTATCATGAATCGTTAAACTCTGCGTACATTGTACATAAGACGAGGAAATAAATTTTTCGATGTATATTAATATTGGTCGTAAGAACAGAAGAGATAGAAGTAATCCAATGGTGTTCTTAATACGAGTACCAGGCACTTTAAATCGTAAAGTTCGATGTAAATTGTAAATAATACAAGGAATTTTTTGAGTTTTTGAGTTGTATTAATGTCCGCTGTAAAAAGAAAATAAATAGTAATCGGAATTGTTATTAATTAGCATATGTTCAAATAAGTTCAATTTCTTTGGGATTGTCAAACTAAATTGTCAAACTCTATGTAAATTGTAAATAACACGAGGAATTTTTAGACTTTTTGAGGGATATTAATGTCCGCTGTAAAATGAAAAGAAATAGTAATCGGAATTGTTATTAATTAGCATATGTTCAAATAAGTTCAATTTCTTTGGGATTGTCAAACTAAATTGTCAAACTATATGTAAATTGTAAATAACACGAGGAATTTTTAAACTTTTTAAGGGACATTAATCTCGATTGTAAAGAGAAAAGAAATAGAAATAATCGAAATTATTATTAATCAGTTGGAATGATGAACGCGAGCACGAGATGTTCTAAATCATTAAAGTCTATGTAAATTCTAAATAATATAAGGAATTTTTAGACCTTTAGATGAATATTGATATTGATTGTAAAAGGAGAGGAATTTTTATACTTTTCAATGGATATTCATATTGGTTATAAAAGGAAAGGGATTTTTAGACTTTTCAATGGATATTAATATTGGTTATAAAAGGAGAGGAATTTTTAGACTTTTCAATGGATGTTAATATTGGTTGTGAAAGGATAACAAATATAAGCAATCGAAATTGTCAATAATTAGCACATGTTCCATACAAATTCAATTTCTATGGAATGGTAATCATAATACGCTCACGAGACGCTCAAAATTGTAAACAACAAAAAGAATTAGATTTCTCGACGTGCATTAATATTCTTCACAAGTGAAAAATAAACGAAAGCAATCAAAACTGCTAACCCAGCGTGTTCTAAAATATTAATTCGATTTCTCCTGAAGACAGATAAAATTGAATTCCATTACGATCGTACGAGGGGAACATTAATCTGTTTACAAGTAAATGAAAATCTCTCACGCGGTGCTCAAGAATGAATCTTTCAAATGATCGTAACACCCACACGAGTCCATTAAAAAGTGATTAAAAATAATATGTACAGGCGTCCAACAACTATTCAAACTTTCAGAAAACATTACCATGACAGTTCTACTTTACAAAACCCAAAATATTAGAAAACATATTCCTACTTGATAAAACGAGCGAATACTCGTCCTCTATCTCCCATTATAATTCTCAACTTCACATTAACACATTGAAGACCAGAGACTTTTTTGAAAATCTTATTATGAGATGAAGTTACACTCGAATCAAATTTTTACTTGTCTGCTTCTACGAAACATTTACACTTACAGTAAATATGGATCTTCATTTCAATTTTCGGTTCAAGTGGTACTTTTTAAACGTAACTTTCTATTTACAATTACCCGTCACTTTTGCAAATTGAAAGAAACGAAATACGAGATATCTCGTGACCGGTCCTCAATGTGTTAAATACAGCAAAAAAAGAAAAAAAAAAAAAAAAATATATACCACCGCACTACGAAACCCATTTAATATCTCCAGAGCCATATAATTTCTATTTCTCACAAAAATCCTAAGCAAGAAAAACGGTCTTCCACATTTCCCTTTATCAGCTTTATTTCCACCATTAATCATCAGCTCGATAATTCTACTGAACGAATTCTCCCAACAGCCTATTCACCTAAAATTCTTTCTCCAGGAAACGAGGCGAACGATACAGACGCATTTATGCGGTGCCACGAGAATGTAAACAGACGAGACGACGAATCTGCAGAGGCGAGGACGTTACCACCACCACATCACAGCGAAATATCGAAAATCTGCTTCGCACTTCATTGATGAGCACAACACAGAGGCCAACGACGGGATAGGAGACGAACATTGTAAACACAAGAGGTAAGGACGCACCGAGTTTCCTTTTGACTTTCATAGGTATACGAGTGAAATTGGCACCGTAACGTGGCTCACGATTAGTCTCGTGCACGCCGTGAGGGCGCGTGCGTGTCCATCTCTACGTCGTCCATCCCTTTCTACTCTCCCTCGGTTTTCACCCCTTCGAGAGCGTGCCTCCTGTGTGATCCTAGTACGGCCTCTGTGTACGCTCCTGTACACGCTGCGTGTATCGTGTAACAGTGATTCAGTGTCTCCATGCTCGTGTAACGTTCGAAAGGACTCACCACGTTGGATACGTGCCGCCAAGCCTCCAGATTCGTGCACATAATACCCCAGTGAAGGAGCAGGTAGATGACGAGGAGCATAGTCGTGAAGAGGAACATCGTGACCGCTTTGTAGTGGTATATGAAACCGGGCAACCGTCGGACGTTCATGATCCTGTGGACTTCTGCTTCTTCGGGTGAGTCGATGAATATTTTGTTACGGTCGTCTTCTCTCTCGCTATTTTTTTTCTTTTTTTTTTCTTTCTTTTCTTTTGCTTCCTAGAGATTCGTTCCGTCGTTGTTCGACTTTGATGTCCGTTTCTCACCAGCTGTATCGTCGTCGACGTCCTCGACGGCGCATCGTGAGGACGCCACGCGGTTTAATCTGTTCGCGATCGGCTCATTTACTTGGTTCCTCGAGCCTCGTCCCGACGACGCGATCGTCGGCCGACCGGTGCTGTACGCTTGTGGCAATGCGGCATAATCTGCGGCACATGCGAGCGTCGCGACGCCGCGCCGCGCCTCTCGCGGCGGATCACTCGATGGCGCTCGTTGCGCAGGCTCGCGTATGCATTTAGACCCGTCCACCGAAAAATTCGAATCTCGTTCGATGGGTTTAAGCACGTTGTTCTTCTGCGAACAATCGTTTACAGGTGATTATTTAACCCTGTTGTTCTGCTCGGTAATACGAACCGAAATTTAGTTTACTTTTATAGAAATACTATACTTTTAGATATCGTGTCATACTTGTAATTAGTGTGTTTCATTGTTGCGTTCACTTCTTTAATATCGTTTATTTTGTAAGTCTAAAGTGTTTTACAATTAAAAGAAAAAAAAATGTTCTCAAAGGATACGTGTAGCGTAAGAACAGCAGGGTTAATATGTAGATGGAGATTAGGGGTGAGAAGAGGTTGTTTTTGAAGTATTGTTTAGGAATTTTTTAAATGGGTGAAGATTAACAGATTTAATTTTGGATCGGTGTTGATTTTGTTTTTAACACTAAAACTACCGACGATTAAAGTAGACTTATTTGTACCCCAAGAAATAAAAATGTTAGGTATTCTAACAAATACATAACACAAGGAAAACAAATCTTTATCTATATTTTGTATAGAAAATCATGAAAAATCCTCCAAATTGTATTACTGTAAATTTATAGAATTTCTACGAGAAATTACAAAGCGGTCATTTTGGCCGCTCTGGTAGTTTTAGTGTTAACAGTATGTTTTCTGTTTGTTGGAGAAGTTGGTTGTCTGTTTGGCAGGGAATTAGGCGTTTATTTTAATTCAATATTTTAACCACATATATGAACTAGTTATTTGGTAGAGACGTTCAGGTTTGTTTTATCTGTTAAATTATCTGCAAATGTGACGATCAAATTATTTCGAACGTTATGTGTATCAAAACGGAGTATGAATTGGAAACTTCAAAGGATGAAAGGTTCACATAACAATTTTTGTGAAAATTAAATTTTCTTATTCAATAAATATTGTATATGATGTTTTTATATAAAAATAGCAATAGGTACACACCATTATCCAATAATAAATGTAGGAAGAGTAATTTTTAAACTCGGTTTATTATAAACTTGATACCTTCATCCTCCGAAGCCTTAAATTATTTGAAGCAACGGGAAAAGTAATAAATTAAAAATTACTTGTTCGGAGTAAAAAATCTTTCTAACAGAAATAAGGGAATCGAAGATGTAGATTTTGTTTTAAATTAAATAATTTAGTAATATTCTCTGTTACTTACTTACGAAGCTGACGCGTTCTTCATATTTTAATATTCTTCATCTCACTCTTCTCGTCACCGTCGATTATCAAAACCATTTTCACAGACAGAACTAATAGTTCTCGCTGCACTTTTGCGATCGACAATTTCGCAAAAATTGATTTGCATCGAATCGAATCGAATTACTCCAAAGAGATGCTCGCATTGTTCTCTTCAAATTGCGTTTAACGATTAGCTCGAAGAACGTTTCACGTGCACGCGCGACGTCGTGTGTGCAACTGTTCTATGTCGGTTGATGCAGAAATTTTTTTGCTGGTTCATCATCATCGTGCACGTGTACGCTCTATCTTTATGTCAGTGTGGACTCGTTTGAAACGAATCAGGGGAGCTTTTAATTGAGGGTCCAGCCGGTGCTGCCTCCTTTGTCGTGCTACGAGAAAATGTAGCCGAGGCTAAAATCTTGCGATCGATGATGCAATTAGTTTCAATTTCTTTATAAATTCGAACATGAAGAACATTTTCTTCTTCTTCTTTTTAAATTAACAATTTATATTTTTTGATCGCATACAGAGACAATTATTTGTATCTTATTATAATTTAGAGAAAGATACCGTTCCTGTATTTTCTATACAAATTAATTTTGGATAGAAAAATTGAAATGTGTATTTGGACAGTAGCATTGGAGAATTTCAACTCAAAGATAAAAAACTTATGTAATTTATTGAAGAAGTAACATATAGGATGCAAGTCGAAGTCATAAGTAAGAGTACCAAAATAATTAAGAATAAAAAAGCAGCCGATCAAATCTAAAATTCCAGTGTTAACACTAGAACTACCAGGGCAATAAATATAACTGGTTTCTAACTTCTCACATAAATTCTATAAACTCATAACAGTGCGTTTAAACACATTTTCTTTAATTATCAATAAAAAAAGAATTACAACTAAAGTTTCGCGTCCATTACATATTTTTTCAAGCACCTATAATTTAAATTTCTTCACTACAAATATACACACCGTAACACTAAACCAACCCACGATTAAAGTGTACTCAAAGAAATCAAATGCACGATACAAGGCAAATAAATCTTGCATATTTTTACCCCGAAAAATTATGCAAAATTCTCAACGAACACTATAAATTTATAAAGTTCCTATCAAAAATTACGAATCAATTTTAACAACATTAGCAACACTAGCAAGTCCTAGCGTTTTCAGCGAAGCTCGAATGTTACGCTCATCTGGGTCTCAAAACAGTCTGAAAGATTCGCTATAAGCGAAGAAGCGTGTCGGCGTCGGTCCGGCGACCGCTTTTAGACCGGGTTCATAAGCCGTCTTCCGTTTCCCCTCTCTTACAACAAGTTTGGTGGTCGGTGCGCGCGATACGGCCGCATCTCGCAGGAGCGATTTGTGGCAGTTTCCAAATCGCGCGCGGTCGCGCGTATCGCGAAAGAGGGACGCACCTGCATGCCGCTCGGCGCGCAGCTGCGACCTTCGACGCCCTTGTGCCGGCGGTCGTGCAGCGCGACGCCCGTCCTCGTCATTTTTACGCCGGACGCACGCACGGTCACGCGCTCACCGCTCCCGGTAGGCCCGCTCGCTTTCCCGTTACGACGCAGATCCCGCGCGTTCTCCGTTTTTCCTCCGTGTCGCTCGCTCGTGACGCGGGGTAAAAAGGTGTGCCTCCGCCCTTGTGGACGCCGATACTCTTCCGCTGGAGGACACCGGTGCTCGGGTTAGTTCTGTTCTCGCGAGTGAACTACGATTCCCGGCCCTCTGGAAGGGGTAACAGCGAAAGGATCGCCTGGTGCAAAGTCGGTGAGTGCCATGCGAATCAACACGCGCGTTCGGTTCCACGCTTCTTCCTGTTTACACTCCCCCGAGAGATTCTGTACCTGCGCAATGGTTTTCAAAGGGTTAGGGCGCGCTGTTGGAACTTGCTTGGTTCCCTTTAGGGGTTGTTTTCGTTCCTTTTTGTTCGTTTTTGTATTTATCGTATTTATCGTATTTTTTGTACTTTCTTGTATCGTCAGAGGGTTTCACGAGGGTTGCGAAGTGGCGTCAGTGATAGGGAGCGGGAGTTAGATGATCGTTGATGTGATTTTATTGCGTTAGTGGTTACGAAAATTGGTTAATATCGCTGGTTTTTAAGGTAGAAAAGATATCTGGTAACGTGGGATTATATAATAGGAGGGTTGGAGAGTGATTGTTTGACGCCATTAAATGAATCGACTTTTAAGTGTGTTGTTTTGTTAATTGTTTCATTTTGATATATTTTATTGCGATTTAATTTTTGTGTTTGCTGACGCGATTTTTTGGTTCCTTTGATGGATGGTGTTGCGTGTTTTTGTTTTGATTATAGCTGGGTTTGTTATTGCGTTAGTATTTCGGTCGCTTTGAAAGGGAACTCTGAGTACGAGGTTTGGAATTCTCGTTTTGATAATGGTGTTGAGTAAAGAAATTGTTGATTGTGCGTAGTCGTGTGTATGGGAAATAGTAAGTGTCCGTGTTGATGATCAAAATTAGTGTAGATTGTAGATAAGCTGTTCCTCATTCGTGTTAAATGATACGACAGTCGTGGTATGTAAAATCGTTGAGTTTATTTTTTAACTAAAAAATAAAATTCGGTCGTTACGAAAACACTGAATACTTTAGTTCTCGCAATGAACCTGATACAATTTATAATACTGTTAGTTAATTACGTGCAATTATTGCGCAATATTAATTACATACTACAACTATTAGATAATACTTTTGATAAACACCTACATTTTATTAAGAATTCTTTTTACTCGTTCTCTAAAGAATTTAAAATGAAAACTTCGTAAATGTTCATCGATACGATAAAATATTGATGTCCTCGGTCTCACATGTGATTCAAAAATATGTCACGTTGTGTTTTTGCAGGTATAGAACTATAAATAGTAGCGTAAGAAACACCCACGTGATCAAATCTATGTATACTTTCGCGTGCACTATTATCTCATTATTGCCCAATAATTATCCTCGTGTATATCATCGGTGATTCTTGTTGAATCTTAATATTATTGAAGCATAATTGCCGATACCTCGAACAAAATTCAATGAACAGGTCTCTAAACCGTAAATCACTGTTTTGGCAAAAGGGGTCAATTTTATTAAAGATCCTTTTTATCAATTTTTTAAATAATTTCAAGCCGACAATAAATTCCCAAATATTTGTTAAAAACAGACTTTGATTCAGTTTTTTTTATTTGCTGTTCCATAACTGTGCACAAAACTCCTTTAATACCTAAGATGGCGGATACTTCCGCGATCAGCTGTAATTATATCTCACGTTATGAGAGGTCTATTAATTTAAATTTGTTAACTGAAAAAAAACCAAATAATTCGTCACGTAAATTATTGATATTTTGGACACAACAATTAATTTCCTCGAGAATTCTTTGCATTTTAATGCATCGTTACATTCCTGTTAAAAATTCTTTCTAAAGTTCTAAAATTGATTCTCTTTTATTAACTTTCAACGATATGTAGGAAGCACTTTCTAACAAATAAATTACACGGCGGATTAATTAAAGTTAAGGTGCAATGGAACATTGTTGACATATTTTCTCCGTTCGCATATTTCGTTTCTCAGATGTGAGTTATCGAGAATCGGCTTAAGTACGGATACATGTATGCTTACATGTGCTTCTGATCCACTTTCGAATGCAATCGAAAGAAATCTAATAGATTGCTGTAGATTCGTATCGCGTTACGGACTCTTACAAGTGTGATCGCACGTATTGCGTTTCGATACAGGAGCTTTCTCAAATATCGGACAAATTAATGCAACTGATAGTAGGAAATATTACGTGGCGTTCTTGTTCCGCCGCGTTCCGAACCTCTTATCATACGCGTTGCAATTTATTTGACATTGATTGCCGTGACGTCTGCTCGCAAATACAATGAATTAAAGCGAATTAGAATATTCAACATTTTAAGCTGTTCCAATTGACCGGGGTTCAAAGAGATCCAGTTTAAAAGTCAGTCCCTCGCATCATGGGATCTTTAATAATTACGTTTGTTAATTTCTGTTCATTTAATTTTGTGTTTCCATAATTTTTTAATCAATTTTTGTCACAAGTTTCATTTCGTTTTTCATGCATTCGATTATAATTTTTGCTCGGCACAGTATTTTATTTATTTATGATCTTCGGTACATAATTATTAAATAAATATTGCATATCGGTTGATAATATTCGGTGTATCATTTATTAATACATTTATCTTATTTAGTTATCGTTTCTCATTTTGTAATATTCCGAACGAAATTATTTGTTTTAAATCCAGTTAAATTCTCGTACATTTGTATCGACAAATTTTTATCAATTATTTTTTGTTATTTCCATTCTACGTTCAATTGTACGTTTCTAATTTTCAAAGTTATTAATACTCGGCATTATACTTTGAATTTTACATAATTTTCTAAGCAAAAAGACAGAACTTTAAAAATTCATCGGAATACTTTCATATTAAAAATTTTTATCAGTTCGGTGCATTCTCAGATACACTTTCAACTACCCATAGTTTCTTTGAAACACCGTGTACTCAATTAAAACGAACTATTAACTATCATCACTCCAGATTTATAAAACTCTTCAATTTCAGAACTCAAAGACTCTTCTGACGCTACTTTTACAATTCCTTCGTTCCAAAAAAACAGTTTCTCAAATTGAAAAACTTCAAAACTTCGAAAAAAAAAATTTTATACGCACCAACCCAATCGAGTAGTCATTGCTTCAAAAGCAACCCTCGTATTTTTAACAAAATCACAAGTAGAACAGCAACGGATTGACACGAATCGACATGAAACGTTAGAGAAAAAGGATACCGACGATCGATTTGTTTTCGATCGAAGCGGAAACGCGTAGAATCAATGCACTCGCATAATTCAAGAATCCTCCCTCGTTTTTCCTCTATCGACTCGCCATTAACGAGTTCGTTCTCGTTTGTTCCTTCGCAGTGTTGTGGCCACGTACTGACCGCGTGTCGTTTCTTCCATGTATATGCACTTCGATCGTTTAAATAACAGAAGATAGCATTGTTACCACTATTCTTGGCTGTTCCGATTAGCCGTAGGGATTTTCCTAACTCACGAGATTGCCCCACTCGTTGCAGATGTTCACGCGTGCTGTTAATAGATCGATTATTGATAGAACTGTGCTGCCTTTTTGGTTTTTCTGTTTATTGGACGATACTTTTGTTCGCCGTTACGTACAGTGGCATCATGGAACATTGTGCAGTTATCAGGCCTTGTGCGAGCTCGAAATCATACTAACGGCTTGAATAGAAGTTATTGTACGATTCTTTGTAAGGGGCGATGTTTGCTTGCGAATATAGAAGCCGTATCGAATTTAATTGCGTGCTGCATGATTTTTATTCCTGCTTAGATTTAGCTATTTATTTTATTTTTCTTTTTTCTTTTATATCGAATATATTTGGTACGAAATGTTTTTACTGTTTCCAAGGCTCGGTCTTTTGTCTCACGATCACCATTATTCCAAAAGTATTGCAGGATTTGTAAAAATAAAATCTTGTTTTTATTGGGAACGCGTTGAGTAGATTTGTTGTCTTGTAATAATTTGTAGATAATTGTAAATAATTTGTAATTAGGAGTCTGCACTGTTTCTGGTTAAAAAATAACGCATCTTGTAGTTAATTGAAGTTTACTTTTGGATCTTATTTATTAGGTTGTTCCGAAAGTTTCTTTCGCTATCTTCGCGCAGTAACTTTGTTAAACGAGATTTGTTAAACGAGAGATGGAGAAATGTAATAGAGCAAAATTAAAAAATTAAGTAAAACATAAAATATTATGCATCCGTTACATGTTAATAAAACGAAAGAAACTTTTGGGACAACTTAATATTTATTGTCAATGTGATACTTAAAAG